>WBMW01001710.1:500977-526015 GCA_013396635.1 Penelope pileata
CAGTCTTGAACAACAACAAAAAAATTAAATTACTTACACAAAGTAACATACAAAGTTCTTGTTGCTGTCCTGTCTCAAGGAGTCAATCCCTACACACAAAATTCTTAAATTTCCTTTGCACTGCATCTCACCTGATTAGATTAATGTACTTGTATATCACTCTAAGAAAACAAGATTCAGAGACATGAGCCTGTAACTAAGGAAGTCCTGCTGCCTGGAAAGAAGAAAGCAATTCTAGAAGCACACTTCTGTGGCCACTTGGTTGAATTTAGGTTTATTTGTGTCTAAAATTATGTGTACCCTCTCAACTGACCAGATGACAGAAAAGTGTGACATGCCACAGAAGAAAAAAGAGGCTGTAGACATAAGGGTCACGGAATCTGGTAATCTTATAATACATCTGGAGCCTCTGTTCAGACTGGATGTTCCAGTGGTACAAGGTATCTCTGCATGCAGGCTACGTGTCATGGAAGAAGAGTGATTGCTGCTAGGTGTAATAACCTGCGTATCTCCAGGTGACCCTGTAAGACATCAGGATACTTTGGGACCTTATGGTGAATGCAGGAGTGTGCAGTCATCCACACTGCTCTGGCAGGGACCCATTACATTGGCCATTTCTTACTGCTCACAACATGGGTCCCAGCTTGCTTTGTAACCTAGAGTAAACTGTAGAACTGTAGAAAATTGAGGCTACCTATTACAGAGGCCTGATTATTTTCTTAATCCAGCTTTCTCAGTTGCTGTCACAGGGCCTTTCCTACATTAAGCAGAGGATGCAGTTTGCTGTTTCTAAAATGTAAACTTTGGCATCACAGTCAAAAATGCAATGCCTGTGGAAAGGAAACAAGCACTGCTTGAAGCATGA
The DNA here is from genome assembly GCA_013396635.1 of Penelope pileata. Lineage (NCBI taxonomy): Eukaryota > Metazoa > Chordata > Aves > Galliformes > Cracidae > Penelope > Penelope pileata. The sequence goes on from WBMW01001710.1 coordinate 501,843, forward strand.
ATTAGTGTGTTCTGAAGTTTAAAGGCTAGAGTCATATTTACATGCAAAGAGAGACCATGTGAATTCCTGACCTGGAAGGGTGACCCTGCCATTTGAGCAGTTATGCATTGCTAACAAACAATGAAAGAAAAGAGTCCACTTAAACAAACACAAGCAAAATCCAGTTTCTTTTCACTTAACATTATACGAGAGTTGCTCTGAAAGTAATGCTTCCTATTTATTTCCATGGAAGCTACAACAGATTCAAAGAGCACAATGACATTATTTGATAGAGCAAATTCTCATTTATAAAACACTATTTCTCAATGCAGTCACCCACATTAGCTGATTCGCATGAATCAGCTGATTGAGACACTCTTCATTTCATGGTGTGAGAGCCGTGCATGGCTGTCTGAAAGATGATTTGTCTTCCACATCACTGTTGCCTCTGTTGAAACACACCACCCATGGCCTTACTGCTCCCATCTGCTGTTTGGTCTCCAGAAACATTCAGCAAATATCAATGAATGTCAGTGGGTGCCATTTTTCCCACATGGAGGAATTCAGTTCCACACCTTCACTTCATCCGCTCTTCCATGTCAGATGCCATTTTGTCAGACTGCCCCTCTGCTGCCATCTGTCACACAGCAACAAAATGGAATGGAATATTGGTGGGAAAGTTCAATCTCTACTGCCATACCACCAACATCCACACCAGATGTCAGGGGCCAATGTAATAAAATAGGAGGCATTACTTCTGGAGAGACCTCCATAATATTCATAAAAAGAAACCAAACCTGCAAAGACAAAATAGTGCTCCTTGCCTTTCACATTTTACTGTATTGCAATATCTCTAAGGTCTGTCTAATGTGCCAAGTGTTTTAAGATATTAATATATCTACAAAATACGTGTAGAAGAGTAACTACTAAACCTTTCCAAACATAGAATCGAAATGCTCTGCCATGGGAGACAGTGGGGCTTTGTTGAAAGAAACAGAACAAGTTTTCTAACCCACAGTTCACTGTGGTCACAAACACTTTACCCAGTAAAGTCACAGGTGAGCTAGCCAACTGCACTCATAGTGATGTGAAATGTCAGCGTGGGTTTTTGGGAATCTTGTTAAACGATGAAAAGGTGGTCAATACGGACCACATAATGGAGACAGTTGCAAACTGATGTGAAGACCTGCTAGGAGTGGAGGAAAACAGTTAATCATTTCTCATGGACTTTCTGTAATCTGTGGATATGGTTTTAGGGAAAATGGAATATGAAAGGGCATTAAACTTTAGGAAAGACTGATGATGATCAGCTACCTGGGCTAATATGAGTCAAAATATCCTCATAAAATCTAAAATAGTCAGTGTCAAAAAAGTGAAAGGACTCCGGGGTAGCTTTAGTTTTGGCAAGAAGTTGTCTTACCGCTTACATGGAGGATACTTCTATTTAGTTCATAATATTGTTAGGATCACAAGAGATCCTCCACCACTTTCCCAATTCTGTAACAATACACAAGCTGATTTACTAGTCGCTCTTTATTCTTAACTTCCTTGTTGTTATCGAACAGACAACATTCAGCTGAAATCAGTGGAGACATGGCAATGGGATGGGCTGTAACCAAAGCAATAGAAAGTATTGCAAGTAGATGTGTATCAACTAGAAAACAAAATGCATGTTATGATTACACCAGTGAGAGACCAATTCCTCTAGATCTTGACATTTGCGGTTTTGTTTATGCTTTGCTATTAATAGCAATGTCTGTCTATACGATTGTGTTGACAGCAGCATTATTTGAGAAGGAATTTTTACTACCAAATATAAATATAGCATGTATTTATTTTTTTTTAATTACATGTAACATTCAGTAAAGTGGTACATTATTAAGAAAGGTCATTGATTGTTTCCAGGATATGGCAGTAAAATATATAGTACGTACTAAAATTAAAACTTGTTTTTGAGCAGTGCAATGCGGAGTAATGCAAAACAACAAAAAAAGGTGCCCAAATTAACAATAAATAAATTAATAGAAAAAGGGATGAAAATGATTCCTTTATATTTGATAATAATGTGACTGGATTCAAAATTAGAGTTGAAAACAGTTCTTAGGAGGTTGCATATGTTCTTTGTAAGATAAAACGCATTGATAGCCTGGCAGATATTTTTAAGGTTTTCATGACTTCATGAGAAGAAGTATCACTGAGATTACGGGCCTACAACTTTTTGTGAGTGCCAGCTCCAACAAAGAAATTCTGAGTTCTAAGTTGACTGTGTTACTTTGGGAACACTGTATTAACTCTGAGGTTATGGCAAGAAAGTTAAAACAGATTTCCCCTTCAATCCCATCCCACTGCCCTCTGCCAGATCAGTAATATTAGTCTGCGTTGAGGTCTTGATTCTGCACCTCCAGTTTCAATAGGAGGCTTTATCCTCTCAGCAGCATGTGTGACCACTACCAAGAATTTGATAAGCTGAAGATTTTTTTCTGGTGAGACAGCAGCCAGGCATACATGATCTCAAAACATTTCATAAGTCTTTCTGAATAGATATGATGGTTTTAAACTACTTTTAATAATATCATTCCAAATATCTTCCTAGCAAATTAATCTTGGAAACACTTAAAAAGCCATTCTCAAACTAGCAAACATTTTATGAAAACAAGACATTCCCTTAGATTTCCTTTTCTACTTCACTTTTATAAAAAAGATTCAATGATTTTTTTTTTTTTAAAGCATGATAGGTCACACTTTAAGCAGTGTGTTTCATTGTTTAGATTTGTTTTTTTCTGTTCTTGAGCTGCAGCAGATCCTTGCAGCAACTACAGCATTTTCTTACATGGACAATGAGTATTCAGAAAAGTACCTTTTGCTGTTCAACATGACCAAGCAGCTGGAAGCAAGGAATTAAAACACTTCTGTGTGATCAGCATATTATCTGTGAAGTGTGTGGATAACACCTGCCAACTTGCGAAAAAAAATTAGCTTTGTGAAGAGCAAGGGAAGGCCAGGGCAGAGGTCTCAAAGTAGTCCACAATGCAAGAACAAAAGCAAAATTATGAAATTAGGAATGGAAAAAGTGGATTGTCAGTTTCTACTTACCCTTCTCCTTAAAAGAAAAAGGAGGTTTCAGAGAAGCTGAAAAGCAAGACAGCAATGGTGGAAATGAGCAGCGTATTGGTAGCTTTCTGTTTAACAAATGCTGTTATTTGTTCAGGTTGGTTTTCTTTCCTCTTCTCAGATTAGAATTCTGGTCTGGGGAGCCAGCCAGGGCCCTGAGGCCTGCAGGGTACAGAAACCACCCCGGGTGCGAGGGCCCATCCACAGACTGACTACATGACCCCAGGGAAAATGGGGAAGCCCACCAGGCTTGGCAAGCTGTGGCGCTTGAGTGAGGTTTCAGGACTGTGCACAGGGATGGGGAAAATGGGAGGGTTTGGGTCGTTAATATAACTTTTACAGGAGTGTGTGGGGAGGCGGAATTCTTATTTCCACTCTGTAAAACACGAGATTAAAAGCATAACGAGCTCTATTAAAGCATCAGACAGCACATGGATAATTAGAAGATCCATCTTTATTAGGCAAGCAAAAACAAACGTGTCTTAGAAACTCTAATTCTCTAGAGCAAAAAATCACTTGCTAATTAAGGAGGGGGAAGGGAGGGCAGCAGCAAGCATCACTGGAGGTCAGGTTACCCTAGGTTAGCCCGTTACATGGTTATTACACCTTCCTTTTAAGCCTAAGCACTCCATGAGGTTTATGCAGGATAGCAGATTTTTCACTACTGTGATCAACATTCTCACTTTATGTACCTACATTAAACCAATGAAAGGACTTCTACAGTTGCTGTATTGAATTGTGGTCGTACACCAAAAGAGATCCCTTTCTCCTCTTTTTCATGTGGATTCTTATATTGTTCCCTCCTCTCTCATTTTCTTCATCAGAGATGCCTTATTCCTGGAAATCATTTAAGTATTTATGTGAAAAGTAATTGATAAGGCTGCATGAATTAGTAGATTTTTTTGACAAATTCACAGAGAGACAGTATTTCTGCATTCTTCTCAAAGCCTGCTGTGCTGTGCACTCACAATGGTGTTTCCTTGAGAATGTTTACATGGAAATCTATTTTCTTCTATGAAGAAATCGGAATCTCCCGGGAATGGAGTCACCTAAGTGTGGCAGGCCTGCTTGGGGAATCATCATGACATGCTGGTATGCAATCACCATAGTTGTTTGATGTTCCCACTGCTAGATTCCCTGGCTCCTTCCACTTTGCTGGTGCCACTCACAGGCCCCTTCTCTCCTTGGTAGAAGGGTGGCTAGTAACCTGCAGAACTTCATTCTACCTTCTCAGTTTTGTGTCAGCAGCTGACACCAGATCTGGAAGAGGTATCCCATCCAGCTTTGACGGAGACATCCTCTCCTTCCAGAAGGTCTTGACAAACATAAAGGTTCGTAAGCTGCCTTAAGCCAAACCTACTCCCCATCCCCACCAAGGAAAATCCTTTCCAGGATCAGTTTGAAAGCTGCAACCTATTCATTTCTTAAACTTACACACTTTTCTGATCAAAGATCACAACATATAATTTTTCTCTCCCCAGAATCTGCCTTAGAGGAACCTTCCTCCTGGCATGATCTGCCCTGTACTGCCCCACATTTGCAGCAGTTTCCATCCTGCTGTGTGACACAGCACTGCAAAGTACTATTTGCACCTGAAGGTCAAGGAAAATAAGAGGGCAATAGGAAGCACTGGACCTCAGGAACTCTTCAGGCCTGTAACTAGCTGTGTTCCCCAGGAGTCAGTGCTGAGTCCGGTCTTGTCCAATATCCTAAACGAGCTTGACAATGGAATAGTGTCCACCCTTAGCAAGTTCGCTGATGATACAAAGTTGGAAGGAGTGGCTGACACACCAGAAAGCTGTGCTGCCATTCAGCAAGATCTGGACAGGCTGGAGAGTTGGGTAGTAAGAAACGACATGAGGTTCAACAAAAGCATGTGTAGGCTCTTGCACCTGGGGAGGAATAACCGCATGGATCAATACAGATTGAGGGGTGACCTGTTGGAGAGGAGCTCAGCAGAGAAGGATCTGAGGGTCCTGGTGGACAACAGGTTGACCATGAGCCAGCAGTGTGCCTTGAGGGCCAAGAAGGCCAATGGTATCCTGGGGTGCATTAAAAAGAACATGTTCAGCAGGGTGAGGGAAGTGATCCTCCCCCTCTCCTCTGACCTGGTGAGGCCACACCTGGAGTACTGTATCTGGTTCTGGGCTCCCCAGTACAAAAAAGACAGGGACCTCCTGGAGAAAGTCTGGTGGAGGGCCACAAATATGATAAAGGGCCTGGAGCATCTCCCTGATGAGGAAAGGCTGGGTAATTTGGGTTTGTTCAGTCTTGAGAAAAGAAGACTGAGAGGGGATCATATCAATGTCAATAAATAAAGTTCAGGAGGCAAAGGAATGTAACCAGAGTCTTTTCCGTGGTGTGTGGGGACAGGACAATGGGAAATGGACACAAACTGAAGCATAGGAAGTTCCACACCAATATGCATAAGAACTTCTTCACGGTGTGGGTGACGGAGCACTGGAACAGGTTGCCCAGGGAGGTTGTGGGATCTCCTTCTCTGAAGACACTCAAGTTCTGCCTGGACGCCTACCTTTGTGACCTGCTGTAGGGAACCTGCTTTGGCAGGGGCGTTAGGCTTGATGATCTCTAGAGGTCCTTTCCAACCCCTGCAATTCTGTGATTCTATGATTCAGAGAGTATTGGATAGTCAGAATAGACACATGTAAAAATAAAGTGTAAAACTTCTATATTAGTGTCCAGTACACATATCCTTCCTGTAGTGAAGTATATACAGATAATATTGGTGTCACAGAAAGAGCCTTCTGGCAAGGCTAAGTCCCAAAAGGTGACTAACAGTTAATGGTGCTTCAGAAGTTGACTGTTTGTTTGGGAGTCTTTAGAAAGTAAAGCACACGCAGTCTAAAACAAGAGAGAATGTGTACATACATACAAGAGGTTAGCCCTCTTTATTGGGGTCAGCTGTAATTAGGTGCAATTATGGATCCAACTGGAGTGCCTCAGAGGCCATACAGATTAAGTGCCAATAGGCTATAGCTTGAAGCAGGCTACTCATGGAAAAATAGAAGCTGTAAACTTATGCCAAAGCTTGACCCTTAAAGACACCTAAAAAACAACAGACTGCGGTGCAGAAACTGGGAAAACAAAAAAGGGCAGTTCCAGGTGGCAAATCTGGGCTCTGGACTGTCCCTTTGTGTTTTATTTCTTTTTTCTTTTTAAAGAAAGCCTGCTGTGTCCACCTCTGGAAGGACATAAGTAAAGTACTCACCTTGCAAGTGCTAAGTTGAAGAGGGGAAGATCTCACTCTCAAACCAATGTGGAGACTTCTAAAGGGCCTTGCTGCTGACCAGCACAGCCTGCTCATCTCCACATCTGTTGGCTAAGCAAGCTTAGCCCTCCAGCCTGGTGCGTAGGATACCACCAGGATGGTCACAGTCATTCGTCAGGGCACATGAATCAAGCCTACTGCCTGAATTCCCCTGCTAACAGCTCAGTTGACCTCAGACCCTTAACCCAAATATTTTACCACTCCTCTTTCTGAAGACATCTTCAAAATTGCGGGCCTCAGTAGCATTATTTTCTCATTTCTGTCACTGATGGAGTCTCGTCAGCCTTGCAAAGATACTCATAGGTAATGGCACCAGAAGAATCCATTCCTAAAACAGGATTTTTTTCCCATTTAGAATTGTTGCTTCCATCTTTGGTAACATGAATAAGCTTTCTTATCTTAGAAACTTACTGGTCTCCAATCCACTTGTTCCCATTAACTCACAGTCAGTAAGACTAGTTTGGACAAACTTTTGAAAATTTGCAAACTTATAGCCACTGTCTACATGGAAAAAAGTGTGTAGAAGTTTTCCTTTATTCTGTTGTTCCACAATCCACCCACATTCTTTAGACAATAGCTTATTTGAGTACATCATGAAAATAACATGTTTCTGGTCAAAGAGTTTATTCCAAAGTTTGATGTCAGGACCTTCAGGAAATTTGTTTCTATTTGTTTCTGTAGCCAGGTCTATACCCAGAAAATCCATATGCTGTGAAATTAAAGCCAAGAATGATAATTCATGAACTGTCCCTTTGCACGAATTGTAAACTCTACAGGAAGCCAAATAAAAAGGAGCAAGACTACTGTTTAACATGCATGACAGACAGGAGACTTGACTTTTGTTAGAGGCTTTGACTTGCAGCATCCATAGATGCTTTTGAAGAGAGCATATCCTACTATCCTAATGAGCAAGGGACACTGCCTCTAACATGAAGGATTATATGCTAGCCCAGTGTTTCCAGTGCAGCAGGATAAGGAGGATAACGGAATTTTAAGTAGAGTTCTTTCCTCACAATTTAATGTGATCTTGTAGGGAAAAAACCCTACCCTGTTGTATTTTTGCAGGCAGAACCATAGGATATTGCAACGCTACATATATTTCCAATGTTTGCATACACCATGAGCTGAGAACAGGCTCAAGTTCTCCAGAGAATTTTATTGCTTGATGACATCTTCATTGTTATTATTACTCATTACAAACAGATTTCTGGGACTGAGGTCATTCAACGGCAAGCCCATCACAAATGCTTCCCAAAATGTGTGCCTGAAGAAACTTGTGGATGCAACAAGTTTCTGTGAACAAGAAATAAAGAGAAGGTAGTGCTGTTTGAGGTTTGCAAGACCTAAAACTTTATCCTTCCTCCATTTTCTGCTGCATGTCTCGCACCTAAAATTACCAAACATGAACATACCAAGCCTATATGAATTCTCTTTAAAAACAGCATGTTATTTATCCAGAAGTAGACCACATACTGAAAAAAAACCAACAAACCCCAAATTCTGATTTAAAAATAACTCCTGCTTTGCCTTTCTCTAGGACTTGAAAAAATAAAGTTCAGAGGATGCACCATACTGAAAAGAACTGATGAACTCTGACTGTAACAGCAGCATTTGCAGCTCTGTTCAGTAGCCAGAAGCTGTGGTTTCCAGACAAGATCTTAGCTAACACAGGTAAGCCACCTTGGCAAATGCATTCTTGTGCCAAACTGCCCCCTATTGATGTGAAGTTATTTTTCTCAAAAGTTATACTGGCTAAGCATTTCCTATCTGAATTTTCTTGTGATATTTGCAATCTATGTTTCTAACAGCTTAAAGGTCTGACCTAGACCTCGTCAAACATAAAGAACACTTAATTGGTCATTTCGGTTAAATGAGTTTCAAAGTTGACATGGCTTTGAATTTTTGTTCTGTTTTCAGGAACGTTTGATAACAAATTCTCTATTAATAGGACACTTTAGATTTTTTCCTAAATAATCCATGAAAGTGTAAATAAAGAAGGCTTTTGTATCAAACTTTGCAATGCCTGTTTCAGCTTTTACTCCTGATATTGACTCTTGTCCAACAGCAACTGTGTTATACAAAGCTCAGATTTTCTGATTACAATAACACTTTAATTTTGCAGGTACATAGCTGCTTTTGGTTACAACAAAAATACAGCAATTTCATCAGCTAAATTATTATTTGAATGAGGGGCAGATAGCCAAATCTGCTTAGCTATTTAGGTTTTGAGTGTTTTTTTTTTTTTTCCTTTATGTTGCTTAAGCCTCATAGAATCATAGAATGTTTTAGGTTGGAAGGGACCTTAGAAAACATCTTGTTCCAACCCCCCTGCCATGGGCAAGGACACCTCCCACTAGACCAGGTTGCCCAAAGTCCCATCCAGCCTGGCTTTGAATACTTCCAAGGAGGGGGCATCCACAACTCTGGGCAACTTCTCTGGGCATACTTCTCATACTTTCCTTGGCCTTGTTAAGACGGTTTTCTTTTCTTTCCTCCCTTCATCCTCTCTTCTCTCCCTCCTTCCCTTCTTCCCTGCCTTCCTTCCTCTCTCTCTTCCTTCCTTCTCTTTTTTTTTTTCATGCTTCGGGTTGAGGTGGTAGAAGAAGGGAGAAGGCTCCAGGGAGAGTTCCTAGCAGCCTTCCAGTAGGAAGGGGACCTGCAAGAAAGCTGGAGAGGGACTCTTTATCAGGGAGTATAGTGGTAGGACAAGAGATAATGCCTTTAAATGATGTAGGTCACTCTGAAAGTAATGTCTCCTATTTATTTCTGTGGAAATGACAACTACAAAGAGCACAATAACACCGTTTGATAGAGCAAATTCTCAGCTACAAAACACTGTTTGACAGCATAGTCACCACCATTAGCTATGCATTTTTGCCAATGATGAACAAGAGGCTGCATGCTGTGCTCATAAAAATCTGCACCAGTGGACGTGACTCTTTCTTTCACAGCTTGTATGATGGCATCATTGCTAGGAAAATGTTGCCCACAGAGTCCATCTTTCATCAGGCTGGACAGATGGAAGTCAGAAGGCACCAAATCCAGACTACGCGGTGTGTGTGGTAGCACAGTCCAGCCAAGACTGAGAATGTGCTCCACGGTCTTCAAACTGGATGAAGCCTGGCATTATCGTGTTACAGGAGAAAGGTTATCTTCCTCTCTGGCCTGACTCTGGAAGTTTGAGAATTCAGCTTAGTCAGCCCTGCAATGTAGCAGTCAGAGTTCATGGCTTGTCGATGTTCCAGGAAATTCAGAAGGATCATGCCTTTCCTATCTCAAAAGATGGTACACATCTCTTTACCCACTGTGGGCTGCATCTTGAATGGGGAATTCACATCTGCCCCTCCATGGACTACGATTTTGACCCTGGCTTGTACTGGTGACACCACATGTCATAACTGGTAATGATTTGGTCTAGGAAACTGTCACCTTCAGCTTTGTAATGGTTCAATAGGTCCTGACAAACTTGCATACGATGTTCTTTCTGCTTCTGTGTGAGCATTCATGGGATCCACCTGTTGAAAACTTTGCAATATTCCAATGTTGTCAACATCATTTTCAATGCGCTGAAGCTGATATTCAGCTCTGTACACAGTTCCTTGCTTGTAATCCACCAATTTGCATGAACGAGCTGATCAAGATGCTCTTCACTTCGAGGTGTGACAGCTGTGCTTGGCCATCTGGAATGTGGCTTGTCTTTCATGTCGCTGTTGCCACTGCTGAAATGCACCACCCACTGCCTTGTGCTCACATCCACTGTTCGGTCTCCAGAAATGTTTAGCAAATGCCTATGAATGTCGGAGGATGCAACTTTTTCTGCATGGAGAAATTCAATGGCACAGCTTTGCTTCATATGCACTGCCATGCCAGATGCCATTGTGTCAGACTGCCCCTCTGCTGCCATCTGTCACATGGCAACATCATGGGACCGAATATTGGTGGGAAGGTTCAGCCTCTACTGCCATACCACCAACATCCATCTCTGACTTCACAGGCCAAAATAATAAAATAGGAGACATTACTTTCAGAGCAGCCCTCATAAAAGAGAGGAGATTTAAAATAGGTATTAAGAGGAAAGATTTTATTCCGAGAATAGTGAGGCGCTGGAACAGTCTGCCCAGAGAAGCTGTGGATGCAGGTGCTCTGAGCAACCTGATCTAGCTGTAGATTTCGCTGTTCATTGCATGGGAGTTGGACTAGATGGACTAGATTATTTTTAAAGGTTCCTTCCAACTTTAATGATTCTATGATGATTCTATTAAAAAAATTGGTTTTGAGTAAGTCTGGCTGACATGTAAGCCCAAGCAGGCTGTATTTTTGACATTGAAATAAGTCTACCATTCCACAGAACCTGCAGTTAACATGAAACCCTGTGTCAGCAAGGTAAAAACTCACTTCCATTGCTTTACATCTTTGAAAATAGCACTAGAATACAGGTTGGGTAAATATGTGGTAATGAGCTAATCCAGTGACAAATGTAACAGGCATCTGTGCCTACAGGATTTTTCCTGGTGAAGGCATTAGAGTGATAGGACTGTGCTGAAAAGAAAATAGGAAGGAAAAAAATAAACTGTGCATGTCTATGAAACAAAAAAACAATAAAATGCTTAGACTACCTGTTGACATCCTCTCAGCAAAACACTTCCTGGCCTCCAGATATACATTGACTCTGGTCTTCAGTAAAGAGCATCGTGTGTGTGACAAACTCTGGATATACATTATGCCCAGAAAACAAGAACAAATGTTAAACACTGAATGTGTAGAGGCTGTCCTCAGGTATTCCTTGTCTTTTAATATTAACTCAGTCAACGTAGCTGTGGTGTCTGACCCACCATGATGTTGAGCTATACTCCATTTAAAATGAATGCTTTCTAAGCATGAAAGTATTTAGGCCACTTGCTGTTAAGGGAGAGTTGTTTTCTTATGGTCTTCACCTTATGTTTAAACCTCTCATTAAATAGTTGCCAAGTTGTATCACAAGAGGGGCTGTATTTCAGTGTTGGATAAAACATTCCCTTTGCACAAATATCTTAAGGAACCACTTGGGGAAAAAGGAAATGCATCAGTTTCTTGAACAAGGTAGTCTGCAGTATAGGTTGAACCACTGGGATGCTGTACAGTGGTGCCTAGAAGTAGCCGAATTTTACCCACTGAAAGGGCTCAATCTTACAAGTGGTGAATGCTCTGCCTTTGGTGAATAAGAAATGAGGATTTTTGCAAGTGTCTCTTAAATACTTGACCTATTCCATGACAGCTCTGAATACATATTTCACTGTAGAATTTGTTAATCCTGTGCTAATATTTGAGTATAAGTTTCAGCTGTGCTAGCAGTAATGGGGTTTTTGTGTGTGTGTGGTGGGGGGTGGTGGTGGTGGTGGGGAGCAGTTTCCTGAGCTCAGTTCAGCAAAATGTTCCATCAGTAAGGTCTCTGGGGTGAGGTGACTGCAAAATTGAGAGAAGTTTTCATCCCCTGCGCTCCTGAGCTTCTGTGGACATCTAGGAGAATTGTGAAAATTGGCAATGCTTGAAAGTCTGAAATACATAGGAATGCATATAACCTTCACTAGCTTGAAATTTCAAATTTTAGCACCTTTCAGTCAGTAAAAATTGAAGTATTGTACAATCAAGAGAAATTGATTCAAGGTTGTTATTACCATGCAACTAATTCAAAATTTGTAATAAATGGAGTCATTATTGACAGTTTTCTCTCTCTAGATATTAGTTGAACAATATATCTTTTTTTTTTTTTTAATTTTTGTTTAAAAATATTTTTTTTTTTTTTTTTTTTTTTTTTTTTCCCCTGTTCTTTTTCCTTTTCTGACAAGAAAATTGGACAAATATTTTATGGACTGTGGACCTGCATGGGAGAATTCCCTGTTGCACTGAATTAAGTCCATTGTGTTTCTAGTCCACTTTTCTGCTCATTTGACTCCTGGAATCACACAGTGTTGAATGGATCACATCACACAAAACTGTTCCTCTTTGAGACCACTGTTAATCCAGAAGTGCTGGAGTTTGTCATTCTCTGTCTACAGCCGTTTTCAAAGGCAGTCAAAATCTCAAAGCAAATCCTTACTGGAAGATCTGAATGTTTGGTCTTGAACACATTAGAAGTAGAAGCTGGTTTAAATTTGCTTGGAAATAAGTCAAGATTCGAGCTTAACAGATGAACCTAGCTTCACTGTTGAACTTGAAACAAACCAGACCATTTTTCAAATCTTATTGTCAGTAAACTTTTGTTCATCTGTCCTAAGAACCATGATATTATTCCTTTACATCAGGCACAGGACATTTAACTTGCACTAGGACATTAAGACTTGTCACCATGCTAAATGCTGCAAATGCTGCCTTTCAGCTGGGGTGGCATTTGGCAAAAGACCTGTGTGTGAGAGAAGTCTTTACAGTGACGCAGTGAACATTAGTTGACGCATTCTCACCTGAGGAGCTTCCAGAAGTGCAGTTCAGTTGTTTAGAATGTTTGCTAAAACTCTCAGTAAGAAACAAACCAGATAAAAAAGCTGGGAAACATCTTTTTTCTTATGCTGAAATTTTCACTTTTGCTCCTGTGATCAACTTATGCCTATTACAGACGGTGTGTTTAAGGTCCAAAGTTGAGTGAGGGTATGATGGTACTCAAGGCTTTTACAGTAAAATATTATCTGAAACCCCTTTTGTTGTGTATTGTAAAATAGAAATTAAATGATCCCTACTGTAGATCACTTATGTTTATTTTCTCCATAGTAAAAGCTGTGTCTGTGTTTCTTGGTTACGTGCATTTTCCCGTGGCTTATGATCCATATTATCATAGTTAGGACAGAAGTTTCTGTTTCAGGGAAAGCTGGAAAACAGCTCATTTAAAAGAGAGAAAGAAAAAAGGAGACTTGCTTTCTTTTGCATGATTTGTATACTGTCTGTTACAGGAATACCTGGAGCACGTTTAATGTGAGCACATACAAGTTTGGAAAATAAGATTGCTTCGTTTTTTTCTTCCTTCTGTTTAAGCAGGAATGGCTTCCAGAACTTTGCCCCAAGAAGCTATCTGCCCTCACTGTTGCTCTTGTACTTCTGAATTTCGTGCTGATTTGCCCCACTGTGTAGCTGGGTAACCATGCTCCATAAAGTACAGGGGATATCTCTGCTATCTCCTGTAACAGGAGCGTTAGGCAAAAATCACCCTTTTCCCATGGTGGTGGTACGCTATGTCTAATAAAACAGTAGTAAACTGTGGTTCTGGTAAGTGGTCTACATATTCCCTTATATGTCATAGGAAAAAGAAAAAATTACCCACAAATGTCTAAAGCTTGAGTAAGAAATTCTCTGCTGTATAAAATTTCATATATGAGTTTCATCTATGATTTTCATATATGAATTTCATATATGATTCTTTTTCTTTCAATTAATATCTAAACTATCCAAACAAAACACATGTGGAGTCAAGACACCTCCTTCCCTGTACACTTTCAATCTTGGTTGTGATAGATGCTGTACTAATACATAAGAGTAAGTAACCTTTTCTGCAAGATGACATTGTAAGTGACAAGAGGAAGGCCAGAAAGAAGGAATTAATGTTATTTCAACTGTGTATAGATGGCACTGGGCAACAGCAATTAAGTGACTTCCCTACTATCACTGTAACCAAGAAAATCAGAGTTCCACATGCTACCATCCATGTAGCACAGCACATTTTATTAGCATTTTTGCCTTTTCTTTACCCGAGTAATTCATACTAATTTTGCATTAATGCTTTTGTATCACTGACATGCTTAGAAGAACTAATTAGAAATCACGTCCTGCTGGTTTCAAGAGAAGAGACGCAGAACAGAAAAGGTCCCTGTCACAGCAATTTTGCTATCAAGCCACTTCTAAGCCTGAAGAATAACAATATTTTCTAGTGTTATCTAGAGTTCATTCTTGTGCCATTCAGAGTTCATTGAAAGCCTCGAATTTTTATTCCAGTCAAAGATCCATGGAAAGACAGCTTTATTCACTAAATTCACAGATCAATGCAGCAAGATTTGCATATAGGCAAGTATATAAATCCTACTTTGCCATATATTTTCCTTCTCTTGCACTGTGAATTTTTAAAGGGTCTTATGTCAGGAAGAAGCAATAGTCTGACAGCACTGGAAAATGAACTCCTTTGTTTATCTGGAGGACAGCTATAACCCATGTAGGACATTATCATCTTTCTTTGACTGTGCCCACCCATCTGGTAGCAAGCATTTCAGAAAAAAGAAAAGACAGCTCAGCCTGTATGTTTGTTCAGTTATAAGTTCTCCTTTCAGGAATGCACTGTTGCCAACCCTGGGTCCAAATATTTGAATGCAGCCCTTCTTCTACCACTCTCCTACCCTTTTGTGGAACAAAAAGTGAGATATGTGCACTTGCAGCCCAGAAGGCCAACTGCATCCTGGGTTGCACCAAAAGAAGTGTGACCAGAAGGTTGAGGGAGGTGAATGATCCCCTCTGCTCTGCCTCAATGAAGCCCCATCTGGAGTAGTACTGCATCCTGACCTGCAGCTCCCAGCACAAGAGGGACATGAACCTGTTGGAGTGTGTCCAGAATAGGGCCTTGAAGATGATCAAAGGACTTGAGCATCTCTCTTATGAAGAAAGGCTGAGGGAGCTGGGCTTGTTCAGAAGACAAGGCTCTGGGGAGACTTTGTGTTGGCCTTCCAGTACCTAAAGAGGCCTACAGGAAAGCTGGAGAGGAACTCTTTTATCAAGGAGTGCAGTGGTAGTTAAACCAAAAGAGGGAAGATTTAGATTAGACTTTAGGAAAAATTTTTCATTCACAAAGGCACAGGAACAGACTGTCCAGAGAAGCTGTGGATGCCTCATCCCTGGAAGTGTTCAAGGTTGGGCTGGATGCGGCTATGGGAAGCCTGATCTAGTTGGGGGCAACCCTGTCCACAGCAGGGGATTTGGAACAGGATAATCTTTAAAGTCCCTTCCAGCGCAAGCCATTCTGTGATTCTATGATTCTAAGATACACTTGCAATCATCTTCCAATAACTAAGGACTGGAACAGGCTGTCCTGAGAGGTTGTGGAGTCTTCTTTTCTGGAGGTATTCAAAATCCACCTGGAAGCTTTCCTGTGCAACCTACTGTGGGGAACCTGCTTTAGCAGGGGGCTGGACCGAGTGATCTCCAGAGGTCCCTTCCAACCCCTACGATTCTTTTATTCTGTTATTCTGGTTTCTAAGTGTATGGAGTACATTTTAGTCCCATTTTCCAGCTTTCTGTGAAAACGAAAATGGAAACTTTTTTATATGTTGAAATTACAAAGTCTTTCTTAATTGTATCCTTAAAATAAATGGGTTTTTATGAGCAGAATCAAATTCATCAGAGAAATCTGTGAAAACTTTGATACTGTAGGTGCCACTTCTGATTCAGCACTTTTTTTCCTAAACTTGACCTGAAAACTGATGTCTATTTCACGTAGCTCATTGAAAATTCTAAAATAATTTTTAGTCTCAACAACCACGATTGAATTTGAGCTAGGAACTATAAGGCCAGTAGTGCACCATCCCACTGCCAGTTCCACAGATGAGATATTTGCTGTTGTTTTCTCTATCCTTAAAGGCATATATTCCTAAAGGACTCAAAGTCATTCAAATTTTTTTTCCCTTTAATTTTGTATTCTGTTGGAGCCCACAAAGTCGTCACTCTCTCCCTTTCTAAAGACCAGCAAAATCAGTTGTCTTGGTCAAAAATATATGCAGTTACTGCCTCGGTGTAGCCTAGTCTGAAAAGGAGTCTGGTTAATTAACATTGATTACAATTTACTGTCTGCAAGTAAAAAATTGATTGTCAGGTTCCTAATTTGAATGCTTCTCTGTCCTTATTTCACTGTTTCTGTGACTATCCAGTGAGAGAGACAGGGACAGAGAGTGAACCCACTTATTAAAAGTCCCAGGTATTTGTAGGTGCCCCTGTGAAAGATATCAGTGATCCTTTTGGTCCCGCTTTATCACCCACAGAATTGCCATTTGTTAGCACAGCACCTAATTGCTGCAAATTGTCAGTGTGCACATTTGGACTCTGTTCAGTGTTCCATTTTTTATTGAGAGAGGAGCAATGGTATTGATTTTGGATAGCCAGGGAGAATGCCAGGGATATTAGTAAGGAGCTCAGAGAACACAACACATAAACTTTTATGACATGATGTCAAACCGTATCGCACAGGCATAAATGAAAAGGACAACATCGTCTGTAATTACTGCAAACACATACCATACACCTATTAGAAAAAGGCTACATTTGAATGAAAAAGAGACCTTGCAAAAGGCAGCACCTCAGGAAATTTTTCTGGTCAAGATGTAAAAATGGAAAGGGTTTAAGGTGGTAAGTGTAGAAGTGACAATACAGAAGCCAAGAGCTGTATTTCTCATGCTGCTGCTATTTCACTGTGACTGAAATCTGTATTTGTGTAGATTGGTGAACCACTTCCACTCTTCTTCGAGTACAGTTTTGTGTAACCCTGAGCAAAGTACTGGCACTTCCCCAGTTAAGCTTATGCTAGGACAGGGTAGAGCACAGCCACTGCTGCAGACCAAGTAAGGTTGGTCCTGGTCCTCCGCAGCCCTGTCAGGGTAAAACTCAATCCCCTCAAGAACCCTAACAACTGTAGCATAAGAAGTCACCATTACACCGAAGTTTAAACTAAAAAGCAACTTAACTGTCTAAACCAATGCTTTCAACATCCTTTAAGTACTTAATTCAGAGCCACAGGTGAGCTGGTTAATGTTGCACCATGGCTAAACTCACATCTGAGTCTTGGCTTTTTAATAAAGAATTTGCACAACTGTTAGTGGCAAATGGTTTGTGGAAATCAGTGTCACAGCCATAAAACCAGATGTTTTTTCTCCTTGTGTCTGCTGCTGTTTGATTTCTCGCTATCTCTGGTGCTTTATGAAATTAAGTGTGAGCAGTTGTGTTTCAGCTCACCTAGAATTCCGTCCGTGAAGTCTTGACAGTCCAAATTTAAGAAAACCAAGGATTCTATGTAGTTAAGACAATGGGTACGAAGTAGAATACAGAAAGTTCCATCAGAACATCAGGAAGTCCTTTTCTGTCTGGTTAAGGGAGCACTGGCACAGGGTGCCCAGAGAGGCTGTGGAGTTTCCTCCTTGGAGATCTTCAAAAGCTCTCTGGACATGGTCCTGGACAACTGGCTCTGTGTGGTCCTGCTTGAGCAATGGGTTTGGGCCAGATGACTTCCAGAGTTCCCTTCCAACCTCTGCTATTCTGTGATTCTGTGAGGCAACATGAAGTGTATAAATATACTTGCAGTTATTGTGTAATTCTGCTTCTACTTAAGAGTTTATTTTTTTGATGGACTTTTTTTTTTTTTTTTTTTTGAATTCTTAGAGATCTGAGTTCAACAAGTGAAAATTTTAAAGGTATACTCGGCTACTGGTTATCATTTTTGCATGGAATCTGTTGCTTCAGGCAGTAGTGAAAGGTGCAGCAGTTCACAGAGGAATCCCCCCACTGATTTACCAGTACTTTCCCTAGCCTTGAAATACTGCTTTAAACTCAGAGCAGCAGCAGCAGCAGATGAATGGTGAAGACTGAAATGATATCAACAATTTGTGCAGAGGCCAAAAAAAATACAAAGAGGCCCTCAATGGCTTCATCTCTGAATTTGTTGCAATGCAGCTGTGAGTAATAAGCTCGCTTTCTTTTCAGGCTCAGTATAGTACATCTGAAATAGTTTCTGAACTTAGCACACTGTTTCCTGACCATCTATGATTTTCCTTGGGGATCAGGAGCCTTTCAAGCATTGCAGTGAAGAGTTCGAACTCAACATATTGTGCAGCAGGGAGATGGGTGGTGGTCTGCAGGTTTGATCTCACAGATTGCAGAGCTTAGGGAAAGGCACTAGTTAGACATATTAATATCATTTTATTGCTGAAACTATCATTTATTTTGACTCATCTGAACAATGGCCAATTTTATACTATTTTAAGCATATGTGCAGAGAAGTTGCGCAAATATGTAAGTTTTCTCTATGGGTGGGTTTAGAAAAAACTCAGTGGGAATAAAGAGATAGATTAAATCTCTCTTTTTATTTAAAATCTATAGAAGGTCTCCATTTGTAGCAGAGGCTACTATTTTTAGGAGGTGAACATGGCCTCAGAAAGGCATCCTTTTGTACATATATGAATTAGTATTTTATTAAAAATATATTTAAACTATATTTTGTTTAATGGCCATATAATCAGAGATTTTACACATAGTATTTATGTTTCTAATTAGAGTTTTCAATAATTCCATAATACCACTTGAAAATGACAAAATAACAAGTCATGTTGTTTGCA
This sequence comes from Penelope pileata, assembly GCA_013396635.1. Taxonomy (NCBI): domain Eukaryota; kingdom Metazoa; phylum Chordata; class Aves; order Galliformes; family Cracidae; genus Penelope; species Penelope pileata. The sequence continues at coordinate 520,548 of WBMW01001710.1, forward strand.
TACTATATAGTTCACATGAAGAAAATCTATACAATAAAATTAAAAGTAAATGACACTATGACTTTGAGACAAAATAAATACATTATTCTTGCTTTTGCTTTTGAGTTTTGCTGCTATTTCTAGTGGGCATCTCACTCCTCCAGGGATGTGTCTTGCCTGATGCTTCACGTTCATCACTGACCAGGTTTAGTATCAAAGGAGATCTTTATTTTCTCTATCAGATGGAGAGGGACTTCTCCCTACTCATTGCGGAAAAAGTGGATGTAGCCCAAAGCCTAAAAACAATTTTTTTTTGTTTTGTTTTTTTTTTCCAGTTAATTGCTGATGACTGCATAGATTTTTAGGTGTCTCTGACCCTTTCCATTGTCTTCCTGTGACACAACTTGTCTTTTGCTCACTTGGTAACTCAGAATTTTGTTGTGATGTTCAGGGATCTATTTTGCTGCTGCTATACAGAGCAGATATTTGGTGGGTCTTTCAGGGCAAACATCTTCTTGTGTTTTCTTATGAGGACAGACTGAGAGACCTGGGACTGTTCAGCCTGGAGGAGAAAAGACTGACAGGGGATCTTAACAACACTTATAAACATCTAAAGGGCAGAAGTTAAAAGGATGAGGCCAGACATTTTTCGGTGGTGCCGAGTGAAGGGGGCACCACTGGACAAGGGGCAACACCGGAAGTTCCATACGAACATGAGAAAATCTTCTTTACTTTGAGGATGACAGAGCTGTCCAGAGGGTATGTGGAGTCTCGTTCTCTGGAGATATTCAAGACCTGTCTAGACACATTCCTGTTTAACCTACTCTAAGGAAATTGTTTCAGTAGGAGGATGAAAATTAAATTAAATATCTCCAGAGGTCCCTTCCAGCCCCTACAGTTCTGTGATTCTGTGAATGCAGTGGACTGGAATGCAATGGTGAGCCTGTGTGAACTTAATGAGGTTCAACACAGTGAAGTGCAAGGTCTTGCACTTGGGTTGAAGTAATCCCAGATATGTATACAGACTGGGAGAAGAGATCCTTGAGAGTAGCCCAGCTGAGAAAGACCTGGGGGTCCTGGTGGACAAAAAACTGAACGTGAGCCAGCAGTGTGCTCTCGCAGCTTGGAAGGCCAATGGTATCCTGGGCTCCATCAGGAGAGGGGTGGCCAGCAGAGACAGGCAAATGATTGTCCCTCTCTACTCTGCCCTCGTGAGGCCCTATCTGGAGTACTATTTCCAGGTCTGGGGCCCCCAGTACAGGAAAGACGTGGACAGACTGAGGGAGCTGGGCTTGTTCAGCCTGGAGAAGAAAAGGCTGCAGGGGGACCTCACTGCGGCCTTCCAGTACTTGAAGGGAGCTTATAAACAGGAGATGAACCAACTTTTCACAAGGGTAGACAGTGATAGGACAAGGGGGAATAGTTTTAAGCTGAGGGAGGGAAGGTTTCGATTAGACATCAGTGGGAAGTTCTTTACCAAGAGAGCGGTGAGGTGCTGGCACAGGCTGCCCAGAGAGGTTGTGGATGACCAGACTCTGGACGTGTTCAAGGCCAGGTTGGATGGGGTTCTGGGTACCCTGATGTAGTACCAGATCTGGAGGCTGGTGGCCCTGCCTGTGGCAGGGAGGGTTAGAACCTGATGATCCTTGGGATCCCTTCCAACCCAGGCTATTCTATGATTCTACAATTCTATGATGAGTGGGTCCAGTGAATCAGGAGCTTCCATCAAGCCCTGCATGCCCGTATTTCCTTCAGTATTACTTTCAAAAGCATAGACCTTAATTCACAAGGAAGTTGTTTAACTCAGCTTAGTACTGTTATGGTTTGACTCAGCAGATAGCTAAGTTCCGCNCGGCTCCGCTCAACACTGCCAGGATGTTATCAGTATCTCGGAGGTACAAGATAAATTCATACTAGACACTACGAGAAGCGTAACTTCTGTTAGAAACTAAGACAAGTACAAATGAAAACAGCAACTTTTACATATATCTAGTCGTAAATGCCTGCAGTACAGTGACTGTTGGTTGCAAAATCTTTGGGGCAAAGATCTGACTTGTGATGTGTCTAGCCTACAGCTTGGGCAAACATCAGGTTAATAATACTGGTAATGGTGATGTAGACAGATATGGCTAATCTTGCTCTAGAGGTCAGGCAGAAAGTCTTACTTGAAAAAGTACAGGTAAAACACAGCTGCATATATGAAACCTGAAAGTGGCCAAGGATCCGTTCCTGTCTGTGTCGTCTACAAAAGTGTTGCCCTTCACTCTCTCATGTCTCCCTGCTCTTCCCACTTCTTTGGGAAAACACAAAGAATGAAGGAAAAAAAGAGGAATAGTGTGAACAATTGATAGTTTAATGGTTATATGAAAACTAGGCAGATATTAAGGAGTTTCACTAGGGAAAACAGAAGGTGTAGCAACTCCCAGATCTTCACTGAAGAAATAAAATGGCCACAGCAACTAGACCCTTTACTGTTGCTGAGGACTAGGAAGGGAAAACTTGAAATGAATGAGATGTTAAGGCTCATAGTTTTTAATCATCATACATACACAGAAGTGAATTTGCTGTTGAGAATGCAAAAAAATACATTACAGGAGAAGTCCCATTTGATTATCTGTAGACTGAAAATATTGGCTCGAGGTTTTTCTTAAGATTCACTGGTTTCCATTTTTTTTTTTCTTGATTATTGCAGTAAGAGTCAAGCAGCAGCAGAAGAAATTTCCCTGTCCTATGCTGTCTGTTAGTACAACTATTGAGTTAACCCAGTGTTTTGGATGGTTTAATACTGATGAAAGATTGGAAGACTGCGAGGAAAAAGTAGAATTTTGGGGACAAAAATAGAAGACTCATTGGGAATTATGGTTATTGAGAGAAGCAAGGACTAAAATCACAGGGGCCAAGAGAAAATATCTGCAAAACTAGGAGGCAAGACATTCTGTCCCCTTCTGCCACTGTCAGTGAGCACAAAGAGGAAAGAAATAATTCTGAGTGATTCAAATGTCTTTTGTTTGAGAAAAGTAATAAGCTTGGGATCCACAGGGGAAAGAACATGAAAAGAAGACCAAAAACTCTGAGAAACTCCAGAGTGAGATGAACAGCAGAAAGGCATGACAAGTCAGGTGAAAGCCAAGTGAGATCAGGGATAAAAGCGAGAGCTATATGCAATTCCCAAGATTTGGTTGGCAAGAATGTAGGTTGTTGACAGGCTTCAGGAGCTTTGAACTTGAAGCACAAATTGAAGTAACTTCTACTGGGAATGAGAGCATTCATGTCAGCCTTATAGGTCTTCAGTTTCTGAATAGCTGTTAGGATCTGGACATCCTTTTCACTTACTGAGGATCCTCAGATTGCACTGAGTGGTGCAATCCAGACTCCAGCTTGTTCTCACCAGCTGGCTAGTTTGAACATTTGCAGTCACGCTCCAGAGCATCATCTGAGAGAATAAATACATATTTGGCACAATCTCCAAAGCAGTAATAAGTTTACACCTTCACCAGATAGATCTTGGGCTAGCATCAATTCTCCAGGTCCCCAAAATGTATCCTCTATACTGGGTTTACACTGAAATTGCTACAATTTACACAGTTGAGGGGAGCAATGAAGAAAGTACATATATTTATTGCAAGCAATATTTAATCAAGATATTAGTGATAAGTATAGGTACCTGTCCCACAATGCATCGGGGAATGCAAACTGCTTAGCTTATTTTAAAAATGAGTTTTAGTGAGGAGGCATCACAGAAATTACAATCTTATGTAAGCTGGTTCTCACTGTACATTTTATAAGCCTTTCAATAATTGTGATTACAAACGTTGCAGGATTACACTTCTCTGTCATTCTCTAAATTTCTGTATTCACTGTGCATACAGAAGAGATAAAAGAGGAGCTGTTATGTGTGGTTGGAATTTCCTTTAGGAAAATTTACTTAGATTCAGAAGTGATTTTGTAGCTTAGATAACTGAAAAGTGCAAGAACTTCCCTTATGCAGACAAAAAAGGAAAGAATATGGTTAGTGTCCTAGAAATTGAGGTATCTTCCTCTGTAGTACTAGGAAAGAAGAAATTAAAAGTTTATCACAATTCTAATTGAAAGCCTGGAGTTTGTCAGTTGGAAAAATTATAGAACAAATGCCTCGGGAGATGAGGCTGTAAGGGTCTTAGACATTCACTTTTGATATTTTTTTCTGTATATAGTTTGTCAGTGTTAATGAAAATACATTTTATATGTTGTTCTACCCCTTGGATATTGAAGTTTTGGGTTACAGTTACCTAAATAGGTAGGTGGCTCTGTATTTAAAAGAAAATAGACAAATAAAACTGACCATGCATTTTGGAACGACTTGAAGCAACTATTTCTGTTACAATTTGTGACATCTTTACACCAAAGAGAAAGGTAAGTAAGTGACCTGACTGCTTGGCACACTGCATGCTCCTTTCCAGAGACCTGCCAGCAGGCAAAAAATCTAGCTGACGCAGGAGCTGGTGAAAGCCATGGCAAACTCTCATGTAACACTCCTCTCAGGAAGATTTGCCAGATTATACCAGAAGGTTTATTCCAGAGGGGAGTCAGTGCCAGATTACTTTGAAGGAGGAGTATCTTGCCTCCCGGCTGCTGCTTTTTCTGTGGTACAAATCTAGCATGTCTGACATTATTCTCCACACAGTGGATGTTTCTCCCAGTGATGGATTAGACATGAACCTTTTGACCCAATGAGCCAAACGGCTCCTTTGTCCTGCTCATAATTGTTGTGGACTTGCTGTCATCAGTGGTAGAAGGAAAGGGAGAAAATCCAAGGAACAGACTGAGCAGAGAAGAACATTTCAGAACAGCTCTGGGTTTTAGGAAGCCAGATAAGAAAATATGGCCAAGATCTGATGTATTTATGCTAATCACTGTGTGAGCAAAGTCACATTCCCTCGAAGGGTTGAGTTTGGACTCCAATAGCCCTGTATGGACTATGCTTGAAAGTGGAATGGGAATTAAGCCTACCCTAAGACAAATCACGGAAGACTCTATGAGTCATGTGTTCTTATAGGAAAAAGATCGAAACTTTTATATGAGAAATATGTTTTCCAATGTTCTGATCAATTCATAAAATTGCCCTGTTCTGTTCACGTTTTTCTTTTGTATCTATTGTTAAACCTTCTCTCATTTTGCCTGAGCTTTCTCTTTATATCATACATCACGCCACCTTCAACATAGTGGCTCCTGACCCTACTTGCTCTTTAATGAGCACTTGTTTGTGTGTTCATATAGTCCTCAGGGTTTTCTCAAAACCCCTTGAGTACCTCTAGGAAGAGTTTCAGGATAGCTGTCTTCACGAGGGAAACCTTAATGGGGAGAAACAGCAGAGTCTTAGGTAGGTCTGTAGCCCTTAGCAGGGGCTTTCCCCGGAGTAGGTAAGCTCCAAGACAGACAGAGCAGATTAGATGGTGTCCTAGTTTCTAACNAGAGAGGGGAGGGGAGCAGTTGACGAATCAGTTTATGGA
>WBMW01001711.1:0-13553 GCA_013396635.1 Penelope pileata
TTTCTCATTGTCATGTAGCCCTAGTACAAATTGAAATGTAAGGAAGTGTGAATCACTTCTTTTTGATTCGCAATTTCTATACCAAACCATAGGCAAAAAACATAGGTTAGGTTATATTGCTGAAGATACCAATTTCAGAGTACAATGTGAACCATTGGCTGCATGACACAATACCACATTCAAAGCTAAGTATCTCCAGTGTGGATATATCTCCACCACCTTCTCTTTGTGACATATATTCTCTTTCTTGGGGTACTCAAATTTTGTCCTCTAGATTTCCTGTACATATTGAAGCTTTGCGACTACAATACTCTCTTGGTATGGTTTTAGTCCATGCCAGGCAATGATGGGGCACATTTTGGAGGACAGTATAAGCCCAATGCCATTCCTGGTGTGTAATAAATATAGCATTACACTGGCTTGGATGGAACAAATTTGATAACTCGTTGATTGTAATATATAATATTATTGGGGATGGAGGGTGGGAAGGGTGTGCGTTTCAAACTCTGCTCTCAATCCTTCCCCACTTTTAATCTCAGAGTTAATTACTTGGTTTTATACAGATACAGCCCTGGGCAAACTAACATATAGGCAATGTGAATAAACAGAAGATCTGAAAAAAAAAATTGAGAGACACTTGGCAGTGTAGATGAATCACAAAAGAGTATCTGTAGTTAGAACAGTGTTCACTGCACTCATTTGATATTCTTAGACGCTCTGTAATGTTAGTAGAAGTACCGTATGACTAATCAAATGAATACATGGAGAAGCAGAATGATATGCTAATAGCATAGCTTTTTGAATGTCATGTAGTCTTTTAGACCCAGTAAGAAATGTTCAGAGTTAGACCAGAATGGAAATCTAACTGGAATTCAGGCAATAGCTTCTGTCCGCAACCAAGAAAACTCGAAGTGCTTATGAATATAACTATGTTCAGTATTTCTCTCAAAAAGGTATGTTTTCAGTCTTTTCTTTTAAATTTTCATCACCAAAACCAAAAAAATGTGTGTAATTTTTTCCATTACTACAGAGAGATCAAAAACTAGCTAAGTACACTGCTATGGACAACGAATAGGATCAATTATCTAGCCCTTTCTTTTGAATTAATGTCCCTCAGAAGAAAATTCAGACTGATCATGACAAGAGAACATGTCTCTCTAGTCTAGTGATAGACCATTTATAAAACAAACAAGCAAACAAAATTGATGCTTGTCTGTATTTTCAGACTTTTTTGTATTTTTTTCAGTGAGTCTTCATTTTAAAGTATAAATGTGGTAAATGAAAACATTGTTGAGGATCTGCATGAAGGCCGCTCAGTGAATTTTGATAGAAGACAGTCTTCTTTCGCAGTTGTGGTTCAGCTTGTATGTGAGTGAAACACTGCTATTTAGGCTATCCAGGATAGTGACAGATGTAAAAAAGAAGAAAAATGTGGCTCAAGGCACCTGATGAATCACACCACGGCCAAAGTACATTATCTGTAGAGTTTAGGAAATTTCAGGCATAGTTTCATGGAACTTTGTCTCTTTAGGATAAAAAAAGTCCTTTATGGGTACGTCATTACTCATCAGATAATCTCATTACTTGCAGCAGGCTTGCTAACATGGTATAAAAAATTATGCGGTACGGGAAAAACCTAACTTATTATTCACTTTTTATCATAGACTCTCTGCTACTGTATGTAGTTTGTAACTTCTTATCTGCACTGATGATCACTTGATAGCACTCCTCTGTAGGTCGTGTCTGTATATCTCAGATAATTATGTACTCAACTAAATTCCAGAGAAATCTGAATTTTTTTTTAAGTTGAAAACTTTCAAATTCCCTAAATAATTTTCAAAACTGGATGTCTTTATATTTGGTAAAACAGCAAAAAGAATTGAGAAACAAAGAGTGAAATATCTGAATAGGTAATATGTCATTGAGACATAAAACTAGATATCGCACTGTGCTTTTCTCCAAATTCATAACGAGAATTTAAAGATAGTAAGTTGTTTTTCTGTTAGGAACGATGATATATCTGTATAGACTATGAAAAAGAGAAAACTAAGTATTTTCTGATGTCTCTGTTAAGCTGACTGTACAGTGCCTATTCTCTATTTCATTACAGAAGATGACTGTATCCAAGTAGATATTGCATATTATTTCAAAGAAAATAAAGGTATAAAGCTCAATTATGATTTATGTCTGAAAAATATCTAAGTAATATGTAAAACACAAGATTTTGGAATATAGTAGAAAATACAAAGTAAAAGAATATCATATAAGCGCCCACTACAAATCATGTTCTAGAAACAAAAACTGATCGTCTGATAATGGCATAATAAACAGTGGAAATGTTTGTCAGGAGAAATAATAGGCATGTTTACATTAGCCCTTTTTAATTACATTGTTAGCACAGTGGGATTCATCTTATAGCAGCCAACTGAAATTTATCAGATAAAGTACTGAAAACTTTCACAGCTTTCAAAGCTTTCACTGAAAGCTTTTTTTCTAGCTCAATGATCTGATGATGGTTAACTGTTTCAGATAAGAGGACCATACGTAAATTCTACTATTTTACATTACTTAATTTTAGAGATGTTTCATAACTTTATGTCCCTTCTTTCTTTTACTTTTTCTCTAATCTCCTTCTATTATATCCTTTCTCTTTTTTCAGGAATTTATATGATAATTACAAACTAGATATGTCAATAATATTTGAGGACTATACCATAATTTTGTGGATTTCTGCTGTAATAGAACGGCATGTTTTCTTTAACAAAGGAGAAAAAAAAAGCTTTTAAGTTCAAACACCATGCTAACAATAAATGCACAGTTTATCTCACTGCTCTTACTCATGTTATTCATGCTGATAGAGGTGGGTGAGATGAGATCTGCACCTCTTGTGCACAGCCTTGTTTTCTAATTATGCACGGCCACTTTAAACAATTCAACAGCAAAGACAAAATCTGCAGTGCTGACAAACCCTTAAAACTCTCTTATATATCCCAAACAACAGTTGGGAGAGTTCAGCCCCAGAAGACTGGACTGTAAATGAAGGAATTGTTTGCATTTTTCAATATCAGAAATACACAAGACTTGAGGGGATATCTTAACAGTGACTATAAAAATGCTATTCATGCATTTTTAGAATCACTAGGCTCACATGTAACTTAGGAATGAAAACAAGAAGCATTTGATTTAGATGCACAGAATTGAAGGATGAAAGAACACTTTATTTTTATGACAGCCTTGTACCTGCTATAGAAAATAAGGCACATACTCTTCTTTATTTGTCACCGTCTTTTTAATGGAACTATTACATATTGGTGAAAAACTGCTTCATTATTAGCCGCCATTCTGCTCTTTCAGACAAAAGGCTTTTAATTCACCTATCTTCAAGTTAAGCAATTTGAACTTTACACAAATTGTAGAAAATGACTCAGAAGACTTAACAGAATGTCCTTGTCCATCATACTAGTGGTATAATAAGAGCTTAAGATATGTCAATGAGACAGAAAGAAGTTGACATTTTCTGTGAATAATTCTGTCCTTCCACTTTGCTGATTACTCCCACGCTTCTTTGCTTCTATCCTTGTTCAGCTGCCACACTTTTCAACTTTGAACTAGGTTCATTTTGAGCAATTGCTGCATCATTTCTTGCTTGCAAAATTGTGTTGTGAGACTACTCACATGTGCAAAAAGTCTTTTGAAAAATCTACAAAAGATATTAAGAAAATAGTTTGCCCCAATGTTCTTTTGTCTCAGTCTTATTTTTTTTAAATACCGCTTTAACAGGTGTGCCAATGACTTTCTGATTTCAATGGAACTAGCTAAACGAGATTTTCTTAGCAACGCTAAAAATCAAATTATATATGAGTAAAAGTGTAACTCCAGATGCCAAATTTCAATTTGGTGGAGCTGTGAAATCACCTATATCTCTACCAATACCAAGGCCAGACTTCAAACACATTCAGCCAAAAATGAAATGCATATTTTGCATGTTTTCATAATCCTAACCAAATCACCTGTTTCTTGACTCAGAGATGTGTCAAAGAAAAGCTTTTTTGTTTCTATATTTTCTATGTAAAATGGGGAACTTTTCCTTCCAGGAATCCACTATAAAGCTGAGAAATGTCAAGTTGCAGACAGTATTGCCATTTTTGGCAGTTTAGTGGCTTTCTGGGCTTCATGCTACATTAGAGAAATGGTAGACATCTCAGAAAATCTCCATTTACACAAGCTGAATGGTAAGTAGAGTCAGCAACTGAAACTTTTTAGTTTTAATCAAGTCACTGAACATTTGAAATCCCCAGGCATGTTAGGCAATATAAGCAACTGTGTTTCCATCAGTCTTTCTTCAGCATTTCTCTTCTGTGTTATTGTTACCATAGAGACTGGAGGAAAACATCAGATAGGGTCTTAACATAGAGAAGGTGCTGTTTTCTTGCCGGGTAAACTGATGCATTACTTATCCCTTCTTTACCACTAGAGCTGCAGCCCTTCAACTCCCTCCTCATTCATTCCTCTGCTATACCCACGTGTTTTCAATGGGAAGAACACAAACACTGCAGTGTCTCTTCCCCCTTGTGCTCTTTCTCCCCCATTTGTCATTTTCAGTGGGATCACTCCAAGCCATTTGGCTAAGCAAGGACAATAAAGGAAAGGGGAAAGGGAAAGGGAAAGGGAAAGGGAAAGGGAAAGGGAAAGGGAAAGGGAAAGAAATGTCTTGTATATGTAATTTTAAGGATCCTTTTATAACAGGAAATTCACTAAATTTGGACAAACAGAAATATAATTTCACATATTAATTACATTGTTTTACTGTTGGAATGTAGATCAAACTGTAGGGATTCCAGTGCATTGCTCACACAAATTATAGTTGCAATTCACTCATTCAAATTGGAAGTTTGTTTTGGCTTCAAAAACAGTGTTTGTTAACTACCAAGGCTGTCTATTTTTCAATAAGAGAAGGTAGCTTCAACTGGCCCGTTGTTCTTTCAGTAAAAATAAAATCACCATGTTGTATTTCTCTTGATAAGAATGTATGCTAAATATTAAAAAATATAGGAATATTACTACAGAAAAGAAGCTGGTTTGAGGGAAAAAAAAAAATGACATTGTGTTCCGATTTAGCTATTTACTGTTTGTCTGCTTCCTTTGTTTCTATTTTCCTGGCTCTAAAATAGCAACAAAGCAAAGCAGTTACTATATTTAGTCTTCTGTGTCCCTGTAAAACATTTTCTTCACAATTTTATGCAGGCCAGCAGTGACAATGTGTTCTCACTTCACTTTTTCCGATGAAGACTGGCAGGTGAGTTTTTTACGATTTCTGTTGACGTGCTGGAAGATTTCAATACCTTTCAAGTCTAACTTTTTTCTTTTTCACCTGCAAACAAATTGTTATCTGTGATTCTGTTCTTTGGCTCTATGAATATGCTGATATCATAGTTCTAGAGGTGCTACTTGGGCTATTCATGTCAAATATTAACATCAACAACCATTACGGGTACCTTGTCATTAGTGAGGGTAACAGAAGGGAGGTTATTACGACTCAATATCCTGAATCAAAATTCACCTCTGATACCAATTTTAGATTACTAAATTAATATGAGAAATTTCTAATGTTATCATAGGATGAGCTTTCAGCAAGATCTCCATCTGTGCCCATGTAAACTTTGGTATATACTTTTTCAGTATGACATCTGCATTTAGAGTTCACAGAATGTCTTACGGATGACTTATGAAAAGTCCAGCTGTACAAAGTTCACAAGCTTTAAACAACAATACCCATAACAAGCAATATGTTTCGCATTCACCAGTATTGACAGTTGAACCTTATTCTCCACATTGCTGTTTCATTTCAGCCTCTGGTCCCCTCATACACGGTTAAAATAGAAATAATTTATTGCCTCCTATCACCCTCTGACTGCATCTTCTGTCCCACTTTCCTTCTCTCACTCAATCAATCTTGCTCATATCCCTGAGTGCACAAACAGTTTCCACATCCTAATGATTATTTTTCCCATTTCCTAATGTTGCTGTTCCATCACCTCATCTCACCTTCTGATCCATTCACTTCTTTCTCTTTTGTCAACTAACTTCTTTGTTCTTCTCACCCACTGCCATCTTGGTTAAATTGATTCAAGTTTGATAGAACTAAAAAAGTGCCACATAAAACTAAAATAACAGTAATGACAAAATCAGGTTTTATTGGGTATAAAATGTAACATATGGTTTCAGCTACCATATGTAGTTTAAAGGTAAGAAGGTAGTGAAGTAACTCCCTTGTTAATTCATTCACATTCTGGACCAAATGCAAATGTATTTCTCCACATTGCTGAAATGTGAAGAGTTTAATTCAAACTCTTCCACTAAGATAAAATCATTTATTGAAAGAAAAGGTGTTTTACACAAGTCCTCTTCTTTACATTATATGGTCTAGCCAGCCTGACCTTAGTTAAACACTGTGGTTTACAGGGTGAATAGATAAGTCAAACATTTTGCTGGGAGAAATGAAATCTTTAACCTCATCAGAAAAAAACATTTTATTTTTTGTCATTCCCCTATATACTGGACTATGATATTGAAATTAGCACAAAGCCTTACTTGCTATATTTCATAACAACATTAATGGATAGAATTATATAGAATATGTCTGGAGGATGAATTGCTTCAATTATTTTATTCTGTGGAACAATGAGAATCACATTGATGATGCTTAAGTAGTAAGAATAACAGCACTATTTTTACTTTTCAGACAATATCAACCATGATCCAGAAGTCTTTATACAGTTAGAGTTTATCTATAGAGTTCAGGTATTTAATTTTTCCCCTTACACTCCAGACTGTTATTTGCCTTGTTCATGAAATATCCTTAAAAATTGAAATAGACAATCTATCTACAAATATGACTAGTTATGGATAATTTGTCAATATCCTTAAGGAAGGCCAGTGGGGATATATTGCACTAGGTTTTTATTCCATCAGGTGAAATATCAGAATTGAATTTTTTACTTCATAGAAGCAAAGAGAAATATTGTAAACAGAATAGGCAGAAAATAGTATCTGTCAGAGTTTACATAAACAGAAAAAAAAAAAAAAAAAGGAAATTTTAGGGATGTACTGCTGAAGTGTTCATACCAGTATCCTGGGGACTCTCACATAACTGAAAATATCAGTCTAAGTTAAAAACAAAATAGTGAATTAGGAAGAACAAACCCACTCATCTAACCCAGGAAATACATTCCTACTAGTGAAATAACTATTCAGAGGAATAAAAGAGCACTCAAAAAATCTCAGCTTCCTCAATAGGGAGGATAGACTAGTGCTGCATTGATGGAATACTGTCTCGGAGAATCTTCTTCATCTGTGGTTGGAGAATGCTGAAACTCATTACTATCACAAGATGAATAATAAATTAAAGTTACAATAGTGCTTATGTGTGCAGATGTAGTGTGTCTAGAGACTAGATTCTACATGTGGCTCGATATCAAGAGACATCTGAGTTTATCAAAATATTAAGCGTTGTCACATAAAAGGCCCAAATTGAATAGAAGGAATGGGAACCAGCAGATAAAGCTGCAACTTTGAATTGGAGTCCAAAGATCAAAAATAAAATTGCTTATTTCCAGCATAAACTGAAAACTACACTGTGAGTTTGATACAAAGTCACGTACAGATTGTGATCACTCTCAACACAAAAATTGCTTATTTTTAGACATAGCAATAAATAATGCTTTCTCTTTTTACCTTATGTAATGCTTTTTCAATTGCCATTAAAATCTTTTCTGCCTGTAATGCTCTCACATCACAGACGTCCATTGTTAACATGTCATTCTAGTTCCAAAAGATATAAGGAAGCAGTCGCTTAAGGTGTTTCAAGAAGAGTTATGATCTCAAGGTGGAAAACATTTTGATAGCTGTAAGAAATCTCTGTGATGAAAACTGGGGAAAATAATCAATCACAACTTCTGTTTAAGGTGTGATTTTGTACCAACAAGAAAGGACAGAGTGGAGATATTATTAGACTAAAACAAAACAAAACAAAAGAGATACAAATGTAATTTCAAAATTAAGACAGATCAGAGAAAGAATAAATACGGGAAAGAATGAAGTGTATGAATATGAACATGTTTTTGTTTCCTGGTAGCATTGGGTAAAGCGGATGAAGTTGAGAGGACTTGTCTCTGTTTACTCTGGGGACAGAGACACAGACTTCTGTTATTGCGTCTGAAAAGTCAGGAGACTTGAGGAGGTGCTTCTGCACTTGCTGTGCTTTTGGCACTTTCTCTCATACAAGCCGTTTTCCAACTGTAAACTTCAGATAGTCGTGCTCTGGGCCAGCACCTTCTTGTACTGCACAGGCATAACTCTCCTCATAGAGAAAGAGAAACGCATAGGAAGTAGGTAATCTGAACTATCAGCAATGTTAAGTACAATGCATGTGATTTCTAATTAACATCTGACTATAACAGAGTAAGAAAGTTTAAAAGAGAAAAATTCCCAAGATCTGTTTTATTTACTTCATGAAGTATTTTAAAATAGCTAAAAAAAGAAAAAAAAAGGAAAAAAAAAGAAAAAAAAAAGAAAAAATCTTCTAATAATGTTGACATTATGTAAAACAGATAGAGTTTGATATTGCATTTCAATCACTGTGTTCTATTTCGGAATTCAGGGAAGCTCAAGATGCACGCACACTCACACAAACAAAGTAGTAATATAGTAATCTGTTGGCTCTAGTCAGGACTTTGGGAAGCATAGGGCACACGCAGACACACACAAACAAAGTAGCAAGATAGTAAGTTCTTGGAAAGCAGCTAACATACCATTACCATGACACCGCAAATACTGAGGTAGATGCTTAGCCAGGTTCTATCAGCACGAGTGTCAGGTCAGTGGGCATCAAAGTCTTCCGGGCGTCCCCACGGAGGCAACGTTGACCTCGGTTGATGTTCCTGCCTCTCCGACACAGAGCAAACCGCTCCCTTTTGTTAGCCACCGTATCATGTCTTGGCGATCGGCGATAGGACGCTGCAATCATGCACAGCCGTGTGGCCAGCGCATGCTGTGCTGATGGCAGCAACTCTCCAATGCTGAGACCCTCGACCTGGAGCCCCATCTACCAGAGGAACATGTTGTGCTTTCCCAAGACTCAAACAACAGTCTTATGGTTTCTCAGTCCCTGTTGATATTGCAACATTGTCCCTGTTTCCCATGGGTACATCAGTTGATATTGTAACATCAGCCCCCTTTCATATCCGACCAAACTCCTGTGTGCTTTCTCATTGTCATGTAGCCCTAATACACACTGACGAACAGTTCACTTCATAAATTAGGACATGTGAAGGGCAAGAACAGATTGAATGGTTAATTTATATTTTTTTTTAAGGCTTTGAGCACTAATGCCAGTGTTAAGGATTTATTGATTCATTTTTATGTGCCCAACAATCAGAAATGCAATCTTCATGTCTAATAATGTAGTGGTCTGTTTCCTCCACATAAAGCAAATGGACCATATGTTTGACTTTAAAATTAATTCATTATCATATGAATTAATGCTTGGACACAATAGTCAGCAAGAAAGTAATACACTGACATTGGTCATTCAGTCTGTTAAAATGTAAACAGGAACACCTTGCCCAAGTTATTTTTTTGTAAATCCTAAAGAAATTAGTAGTCTGAGTTTACTTTAGTAAAATCAAGCAACTGCTCAAGAAGATAAATCAGAACTAGATTCTCCTGCTTTTAACCTTTCTGTTTCTGCATGACTCAATGCAAGAACAATACCAATGTTATTGATGTTACTGTTTATATAATAAAATGTTATTGAATCTGGATTTGGTACTGCCACAGTGCTCCCTAAAAGAGCTATTTAAAGAATAGATTGTTATCTAGCTTCCACTATTTTCAAGGCAAAACAGCTACACTTCTTTCATACATGCAATCATTTATGCATTCTAGTAAATAATAATAGAAACAAAAATATTATAACTGTCATAAACTTCAAAATCTAGGAAAATGAAAGTTCTTTTAATGTATTTTCTATTATACATACCTACTTACATTCATACATATGTATATAGCAATATATATCCTGTGAGAATAAAAATGTCTCAGGCCAGCAAAGCTATGAAATCTTCAATGAGTAAAACCATTACCTAAAATTTGTTGACGTATGGACTCCTCAGGTTTTAAGGATTGCATTTTATTTTCAGGTTTGGTATATGAGGAGAGAACAGGATTTGCTCAATTATTGATTCAGAAAAAGCAAACCACCTGGAATAAACTGTAAAGCATATCCTCTGTTTCTGTTGAACCCCTGTGCTTGAGGTACTTGATGGTCTCAAATGATACTCAATGGAACCAGTTCAATGGAGTATCTGGTGAAGAAGCTTAGAAGACACGGTGAGATGTAAAGCTACTTAATTTCCCTCTTCTTCTTGCTCTTCTTCTTCTCCTCCCTTCTTCTTTCCTCCTCTTCTTTGCATTATCATTAAGGAATAAGCAAGTAAAAGAAATTTAATTATTGAGAGTCGATAAAGAAGATTCATGTATTGCTCTTTGTAAATGCGTTGCTTCAACCATACGAATTGACTAAGTACTTTACTTGCCCTGCAGATCTGTCTAACTTTATTTTCATCCTTTTTAGATGATCAGACAAATTCTTGGTGGTTTAAGAAAATGCAGTCACTGAGTTGTGAGTTACTGGCTTCTCAGCAGAGGTGTTGTAATCAGCAGTGTGAGCTTGTTACTGTCAGACAAATGGTTGTGATCAATTTGTTCCAGCACCGCTGGTTTCTGCCCCCTCCACTGGAAATGACTGCACTCTCTGATGTGATTTAAACTGATCTACTTCATGTTGAAACCAACTAGTCATGCTCACATTGTCAATGCTGCACTCCAGGACAGGTGTGGAAAGTAACTTATGAATGGATGAAGAGAGGAATCAAATGTACTGTGTAGTGGTTTAGTCAGTATTTTCATACTTATCAACAAAACTGTTAGGCACCGACATTTCACCAGGATAGGAGCCTTGACGCTGTTGAAGCCATGGAGAATTTTTCTGCTGTTACTAGCAAAGATTTGCCTAGACATGCTCTTGTGGCAGCCATTTCTTTTTCTAAACAGAAAAAATCTCTTCAGAAAAGTGTAATCCAACAACATGTAAATTTACTCAAAACTATTATGTGAAAAGAGGATACAAAATCTTAAACCATCAATTTGTAATTTGGAATCTTACTCGAATTATGCATTAATACATATAGATCAAAAATGTAAAACAAAACTAATGTTTCAGCAGTTTGGTTTAGATGATGAAAAAATAGAATCGTTTTGCTGAGCCTTCTGGAATGAAATGAGCTTCAGAAAATTGAGTATAAATAAGGCTTGATTCCGTTTTCCTGTATTTTCTATCCTCTCTTTCTTCACTCCCAAACATTTAGTAGTAGTTTCAGGTGTTATACTATAATGTAACATTTCGTTATGCACTCAGACAGGAAAAAAAAAAAAAAAACAACCCACAAAGTTTAATATCCATGAAAAGAAATCATGCTTTAGTAAATTCTTTCTTACTCATTTTGAAAATAAGTTTGCAAAAAAAAAGCAGTTTGCAAATATTATTGACAGCAATTTAAATTCTAAATCCCCATTTCTTTCAAGGAAAGTTTGAACACTAAGAATGGGAAAATCAGGAATCAAAAAAAGTTTGTTTCACTGTATGACTGACTTCATAGACCATATTTACAATGTTATTATATGCAATCTGGTGTCTTATTTATGTATCATTTGTAAGCTTGAGCTCTCCACTAGAATAAGGAGTTCATTTTTTTGGCTATAATTGGAAGTGAATTGGTATGCCAAGTAAGATTTTTCCTAACATTCATCTGGATAAAAGTTTGCAATTTTTCAGTTATCTTAATTACTCTAAACAGGGTATATGGACTGATGGGAGGTTGAGAACTTCCAAAATACTCAGAAGTTTGTATTATATCAGTGAATCTTTTATTGATGCAGAGAGTTTATTAAAGAAAACATATCACATATATATGATTTTAATGAAGAAAGATGTTTTTAGACATTATTATTCATATTTTTACTGTTTTCTTTCTGTTCCAGTAGGGACAACTGCTCCATTTATCTCTTGGTTTTTAGAACTGAAGTTTACCCAGTCAGTGCCTTTGGCATTAACATCAAATTTTCTTAGAGCTCATACCAACAGCAAAAAGAGGATGAGAGAGATTAACTGATCGCCCTTCAAGAAAACAGGTACTAGGGAAGACAGTTAATGAAATGAATCAGGTGTGAATGTTTGTAGTGTAGCTCCAACAGTCTTGCGAGAGAGAGCAAGGGGCAAGACTAAATGAGCCACTGTTCAGAAACAATGATTAGTGAGAAGAAAGGAAGATGAAAAAGTTTTGGCTACATGTTTTTCTCTGCTTGCTCTACCTTATATTCCTGTATGTGCCTTAATCCATAGTTCATGCAGTGTAGGAGTCCACACTGCACCTGGTTACAGCTCCAGTCTCGAGTTGGCTTCCACCATTTTTACTGCAAGTAGGACACTTGGAGCTATTAGAAGGAGAGGAGAATAAGGCCTCAGAATTCTTTAGACAAAATTCTGCCTTCCCAGTGCTGCAGGCTGAACAGAGAGGGGGAAAAGAAAAAAAAAAGGAAAAAAATAAAAGAAAAAGGAAAAAGAAAAGAAAAGTTAAACTTTTTTCTTTTGTTTCCCAGAAGAAGTGGCTTTTCTACTGTAAGACAATAGTCATAGAAGCTGACTTGGTGCTTCAGTATTCCCTTTGAAATGAAAAAAACTATTTTGGCTTTTCACAATATTTCTTTCTGTATCAATCTTCCCTGATGATACTCCTTTTATTTGTATCCGTTGTTGCTATTCTTGACTCAGTCACTCCAAGAATCCCAAGTTTCCTATCTTCTGTTAAACTAAATGAGTAGAAACAATGTTTTATCCTTCAGTGGACAGGAAAAGCAGACAGCAGGAAGAGTAAGTTATGACAGTAGAATATCAGAGGGCATTTAATGGTCCTATGATGCTGGAGACAGTGAAACAAAACTGAAATGGACATTTGACAAGAATATGTTAACTGAGTAGGAAGAAGTGAAAATATGGGGAGGAAAGAATCTAGTAGGTCTATAACTGTATAATCTTCATGTCTTATTTGCACGCGAATGTTATTAAAAACTTTTGTTTTGAAAGATGAGGAAGTATGTATACTATTAGTAATTAAAGAATGGACCAGGGATACTAGTTGGATAACAAAAAATAAAATCCTTCTGCTTGTAATTCAATCACATCTCACAAATCTCTCTACATACACGTACTATGATGAAAATATAGAATCACCTACAAGTTCTACCTATTTTTTTATGATTCTCCCCCCTGAACCACTGGGACTATGGGAAGTGAATGAAAGGCTTTGTTGTGTTTAGCTGCTTGCTGGGTTAAACTACAACACCAGAATCAGCGACCTCAGAAGTTAGATTATTTTCTTTTTCCTTCCCTTCCCTTCCCTTCCCTTCCCTTCCCTTCCCTTCCCTTCCCTTCCCAC
>WBMW01001711.1:19953-37686 GCA_013396635.1 Penelope pileata
CCCCTCCCCTTCTCATCAATCATGTGACACCTGAGACATTGTTTTACAATAGGATCTTTTATTTTGTCTCATTCAGAACATACTTTGAAGTGAGCATTCAAACTATCATTAGTCAAAGATGTACAAGAAGTATGAATAGCATGAATTTGCAGACCATGGAGGATCAGAAATGTATGCATTTGAGAACATGTTCAGAGTTAGAGGCACTTATTTTTCTTATTAGTTATAGCACAGATGCATATATGATAGAAAGTCAGTATAAAAATGTTCTAGTCAACAGAATCCCCTTATCTGTATACTTGAAGATGCAGTGTTTACTATTTGCCCTGATGTATCCTGAAGCCACATATTGCCATTTTTCTTTGCAGGTTTTGATGTCCAAAGCAGCAAGAGAATGTGTAAACATCTTTTTTTTTTTTCCGTATGTCCTTTTATTTAGTGGATGTCCAAAATATTCAGGAGGAAAAAAACAGCGATGAGCAATGAATGAAGAGGTCTGAACTAATAACCAAGAACTTTAGGAAAGTCATTAATCCAGCAGGAGAACAAGAATGGTATCCAAAATGGGGATAAAAATGTCTGTGTATGCCCAGCTACGGGAGGATATTTTACACTGCAGAAGTGTTAGAGTATTGAAGAGGCACAAACGGGTCTTTCTTCTACAGGCAGTGAATGGAAACTTAAATGGACATGTGAAAACCACTTAGAAATATTTAAGCCTCTGAACAGGTTACCTCTTTGGATTACCTTTTTTTTTTTTCTTTTAAGAAATTAAAAAGATACAAGAAAATTATTGAAGTAATCAAAAAATTCATTATAATATTTGAAAAAAAAACCCACATACACAAACACACAATGAAAAAAAAACACCCATCTTTAAACAAAGACAATGCAGAAAAGATTTAAGGGTCTTTACGTTTTGACAATGAACAATCTTTTCCCAAAAGATCCACAAGTCCAGAACTTGCACAGGGAACAGCTGAGACTTTAAATCCACAGCAGTGAATGAGATTTCTGCTAATTCTCATGAGTCAGACTCTAAATGTCTTTGTTAAAGGACTATGTTTACACAACAAGTCACAAGTGTGATCGTGCATTTTTTCTTGTTTTTCCTTTTTCTTCTTCTTTTTTTTTTTTTTGGTATTGTATTCAAATTTAAACATTCAGTAATAGAGGTCTTGTGTTATTTGTAAATCATGTTAATTTTCCCTCAAAAACAGTTGTAAAACTAAGATTTCATTTTGTCCTTTTTATTTTTATTCCTTCAATAAGAAAATTAAAAAAAAAAACTCCGTGCTTTGTTTTGACAAAGGCAAGATGATATATATCGTTTAATACTCTGCTGTAACAATTATCATGAATTAAAGGATTTCTATGTAGAATACTAATCCCTTCAGAACACAAGCATTAATGAATGGAAGATTTCTGTGTAAATTAAGAACTCAATAGAAACTGATCATGTGTTAGAAAGTACCTCGCATGTACTATGAATGGAAGCTAAGCATTAATAAAAGTTATTGTTTTGCATTAGTTTATTCTGTGATGTAAAACAGAGACATACATTTGTCCTAAAAATCTGCCTCTGTAATATTAACTGAATTAAATCAATGAAGATTTAATGAATGTTTGGCTGCTATGAAATCTGCCCTAAAGTATTTCTGTATATATATGTATGTGTATGCATATATATATGTATGTATACACAACTTTTGTTTAATCTATGGTGATAGATTTTATACGAGAGAGTCTAAGTCATAAACTTTCAGTTTATGCTGCTTTTCTTTCAGGTGGAAGAATACATCGACTAAACTGAGGCAGACGGTTGTTGCAGCAGCATGGGACAATGGTATTACTTCCTGTTGGTTTGCAGAAGTAAGCCAAAAGATGAGTAAATAAAATGACATTAAAATGATGCTGTTCTGCAATACTTATCCCTTTGTACATGGCACTGGTGAGAGAGCACCTCAAATACTGGGTTCAGGTTGGACACCTCACTGCAAGGAGGATATTGAGTTGCTTGGGTTAGTGCAGAAAAGAGCAATAAAGCTGGCAAAGGGAATAGAAAACAAGAATTATGGGGAATGACTGAGGGAATTGAGGTCATTTCTCCTAGAAAAGAAGAGGTTGAGGAGAGACCTTATCAGTCTTTACAACTACATGAAAGAAGGTTGAATCAAGGTGGGCATTGGTATCTTTTCTCAAGTGACAAATGATAGGATATGAACGTCTCAAGTTGTGTCAGGAAAGTTTAAGATTTAACATTAGGAAGAATTTCTTCACAGAGAGACTGGTCAAGCATTGGAACTGGCTACCCAGGGAAGTGTTGGAGTTCTCATCCTTGGAGGCATTTAAGAGATGTGTGGGCATATCACCAAGGGACATAGTTCAATGATGAGCCTAAACAGGCCAGGTTGATGGTTGCACTTTTTCCAGCCTGCATGATTCTATCATTCTAGTATCATACTCAGAAAATCCAACACACAAATAATGTTAATTGGCCTGTAGTCCAGCATCTTCTCTGTAGTGAATATGGACCTACATTCATCTCTCTAGAGTCCTAAAGGTGTTGTAGAGAGGATATCAACTACAATTTAATCTGCATTTGCAGTGGTACATATCTCTAACAGTCATGATGAGGTTCCCATGAGAATGCTGGTTTTTATCACAAGTAGTGAATGATAGTTTAGTCTGTGCAGTTTTTGTTGTGTTTTGCTTTTCTCTTAATATTGTACGTGTGCCTGAATTGCCAAAAGATCTAGTGGAATAAAAGTTGTGTTTTATCACATTAGTATATTCAGAATCTACTCTTGATGTCAAACCTGAGAAGTAAGTTCTATTTGAAAATCTGTTTGCATAATGATTGCACAATTATAAAGATTAATTAGATTATAACAATTGCAATGTTTTCTAGTCAAGCTGTGATTGTAAAATGTGGAAAAGACAAAAAGAGAAGAAATATTTGTTCAATATGTAAAGCATTTAACAGGGAAAACAGAATTCTCTGGAGCAAGAACAGAAAACGATGAGGTAACACCATCCAGTGGTCAGCCCCTGCAGCTCATATGCACAACATGCTTTAAGAATTACACATAAGACTTTACTTTTGTTAATAGCTTTTCTTTTGGCAGTCAACAGTTAGTAATAAGAAGATTAGAAAATATGTTTTTATTTTTCCGTTTTTAAAATCGTCATTTTTCATTTAGAGTCCAAAATCAGTGTAGTAAAACATGAAACCAAATAAGAAAACAGATAAACACATTAGACCAATATTTGTAATTACCACACTGATCTGTGTTTCAACAGTACTTCACTTATGCCTTTTTTTATCATACACTTCTCTCTTTCCAGAATGAAGTTCATGTTGTTCAAAGCATAGAATCATAGAATCATTTGAGTTGAAAGGGGCCTTTAAAAGTGATCTAGCCCAACTTCCCTGCAATGAACAGGGACATCTACAGTTAGAGTGGGTTACCCTGAGCCTGGTCCAGCCAGACCTTGAAAGTATTCAGGAATGTGGCATCCACAACCCACAACCTCTCAGGGAAATCTCTTCTAATACTTCACTACACTTTTTTACACTTTTTTTTGTAAAAAACCTTATATCCAGTCTAAATCTCTTCTTTTACTTTGAAATCATTTCTCCTTGTCCTGTCAACACAGACCCTGCTAAAGAGTCTGTCCCCCTCTTCCTTATAGCTCCCCTTTAGACACTGAAATGCTGCTATCAGGTCTCCCCGGAACCTTCATTTTTCCAGTCTGAGCAGCCCCAACTCTCTCTGCCTGCCCTTCTAGGGCAGATGTTCCATCCCTTGGATCATTTTTGTGGCCCTCCTCCAGACATGAGCCAACAGGTCCATGTCTCTCCCGTGCTGAGGACTACACATCTGGATGCAGTACTCCAGGTGAGGTCTCACAATGCAGAGCAGAGGGGCAGGATCACCTCCCTCGCCCTGCTGGCCATGCTTCTTTTGATGCAGCCCAGAATACGGTTGGCTTTGTGGGCTGTGAGGGCACATTACTGGCTCGTGTCCATCTTGTCATCCACGAGTACCCCCAAGTCTTTTTCAGCAGGTCTATGCTCAATCTCTTCATCCCCCACTTAGTATTGGTAGTGGGGATTGCCTCAACCCAGGTGCCAGACCTTCAACTCGGCTTTGTTGAACCTCATGAAGTTCTCCTGGGCCTGCTGCTCGAGCCAGTCTAGATCTCTTGGATGACATCCCAATGCTCAGGCATGTCAACTACCCCACACAGTTTAGTGTTATCTGCAAACTTGCTGAGGGTGTACTTGATCCCACTGTTAATGTAATTGATGAAGATACTGAGGAGCATCATCCCAGTACTGACCCCTGGGGGACACCACTCATAACTGATCTCCATCCAGGCATTGTGCCGTTGACCACCACTTTCTAGGTGTGATCTTGCAACCAGTTACTCATCCATTGAATAGCCCACCTGTCAAATCCTTATCTTTCCAATTTGGAGAGAGGGATGTTGAGGGTGACTGTGTCAAAGGCTTTGCTGAACTCCAGACAGATGACATCCGTGGCTACAGTGACATCAGTATCAGTGCAATTACACCATCATAGAAGGCCACTAGGTTGATCAGATAGGACTTGCCCTTGGTGAAGCCATGGTGCTTGTCTTGTGTCACTTCCCTGTCTTCTGTGTGCCTTAGCACAGCTTCCAGGAGGATCTGCTCCATGATCTTCCCCAGCACAGAGATGAAGTTGATAGCTTGGCAGTTCCCTATGTTGTCTTTTCTACCTTTTTTAAAAATGAATGTGATATTACCTTCTATTTCCAATTGCCAGCGACTTCATCTGTCTGCTGTGACTTTTCAGATACCATCTAGAGTGACTCGGCAACTACATCAGCCAATGTAGAGTTATGACATGCTGAGTTATTGCACTTAGGATGATCTGCTCCATAGCCTTCTCTGATACTGAGGTCAGACTGACAGGCCTATAGTTTTGTGGATCCTCCTTCTTACCCTTCTTGTAGATGGGTGTCACTTTGACAAGTCTCCAATCATGTAGGACCTCCCCATTTGATCAAGACTGCTGATAAATGATGGAAGGTGCCTACGTGAACGCTTCCACCAACTTACACAGATCCTTGCATGGATCGCAAATGACCCCATAGACTCGTGAAAGTCTAAATGGAGAAGCAGGTAACTAACTGTTTCTTCCTGGGGTTTAGTTTGGTCCCCATCCCTGTCTTCCAGTTTAGGGCGCTGAGTACCCTGAACTTAACTGGTCTGACTGTTAAAGACAGAAGTAAAGAAGGCATTGCGTACTTCAGCTTTTTCCTCATCCTTAGTAGTAATGTTCTCTGCTGGAACATCAGGATGGAGATGGAGGATGGGGATGCTCCTTGGCCTTCCTTTTGTTGTTAATGTATTTGTAAAAACACCTTTGTTATCTTTTACAACGGTGGCCAGATGAAGTTCTAGCTGGGCTTTTGCCTCTTTAATTTTCTCTTTTCATATCCTAGCAATGACCTTGTACTCTTTCTGAGTTGTCTGTTCCTTCTTCCAAAGAGGGCAAGCCCTACTTTTTTCGCAGAATCTCAGAAAAGTTCACTGATTAGTCAGATTGGTCTTCTTCCCTGAAGGCTAGACTTTCAGCACAAGGGGACAGCCTGATCCTGTGCCTGTTAGATTCTCTTCTTGAGGAATGCCCAACGTCCCCGAAAACCCTTGCCTTTCAGTAATGTCTCTCAAGGGACTTTCCCAACAAATATCCTAAGTGAGTCAAAGTCTGCCTTCTGAAAGTCCAAGGTATCACTTTTGCTGACACCTCTCCTGGCTTCATCAAGAGTTGAGGATGTTTTCATTTCATGGTTGCTAGATTGTCACAAGCTGATAAAATCAACATTTAAAGCATTACCATTTAAAGCAACAATAACCAAAAAAATAGAACATATTCAAATTCTGACCCTCAGACCTGAGACATGGATGCATTTACTCAAAAAAACAGTTTTTCTGTCCCAAGCCTGTTCTAATTTATTTAAGACAAGGGATGGCAAGTCTTCTTTTTTCTTATTCAGCATGTATGGACAGACTGAACAGAGTAAAAACAAACAAATAAATAAAACCCACAATCAATTGCAAAAGTAATTTTTGAAGAGGTAGGATATCCCCTTTTTTAAATAAACTGATGTGAGAAGACAGTATATATGCCTGTATTTCTGAGTTATCTACTTTGGTGAGCTTCTAGTCGAGTTTGTTTTCTACTGTGTTATTTATTTTCACATCCTCATAATGTCTATTAGCAGAGAAGAAAAAATGCATAAAAAAATAGATTAATTACACCTACCCGTCTTGTCATCTTCAAAGATTATATTTAAAGATTAACCATCATAAATATATACTCTCCCACACCTATATTTCATCCACTCTTTCATTTTATCCTAGATATATGTTCTATTCACTGTAAAATTCATCTACACAGAATGTAGCAGAATTAATATAAATCTCTATGTTATCTACTTGTTGATTCTGTGCTCCCAAATACATCATTATGTTTTCTGACAAATATTGTTCCTGTATTTGTGTATTTATCTTTTGATAAGTACTCAGAGAAACAGTATTTTCCGATTACCTCGATACCATAAAAAATAAACACAAGAAAATTTGTTCCCTACAGATTTATTATTTCTGCATTTAACTCTCTTTTAAATTTCAATATTGTTTAAAGGATAATCAATTTATATTCCCTTATATGGCTTATATAATTTTTTAGCTTTCTTTCACCTAGTATTTTTTTAAAAAATACTTTAGCCAGGATTAACCAACAAAATCAAAGAAAAATGTTAAAGAATTATTTCTCAAAGCAATTGAAAGTACCTGGGCATAACATGAGGAAATGCTGTAGAGCAGAGGCAATGACTTATTAGAAAAAAAACAGAGCAGATGATGAGCAATATTTTTCATCGTTATTTTTGTCTACATTTTTTCAATTTCAGTATTGAATATTAAATTCCAAGAGTTTTGGGGAGAACACAACCTTTCCTCAAGCTAAAATGACATAAAGGAGTTATTCATACGTTCCTAGTCATCAGACATTGCCATTAAATCACTAAGCTTTACAACATTTAAGAGTCTTTAAGTCCTCTAGTCAGTCATTATGTGATTGGTAAAGACCAAACACATCATTAATACTTCAAAATAGCTATCAGTGTTTTAAATTCTGTACTGCAGAATCAAAAATGTCACTCATCCATAATTCAAAAGATGTTTAAGGATAGCAATTAATGGCTTACAGTAGATCTCTAATCCATGAGTTACAGTCCCATGCAGGATTTAAGGCCAATGTAATTCAAATGAGATTATGAGCAGTGTAACCATTATGTTTGAACAAGAGGGGTAAGAGACTTTCAGCTTGATTCTGAGGGAAAAAATTGTTTACATGAGTACGCAATTATTAGCTATGGATCATAGTTAATAGGACAAGATAACAAATTTGTCCTTGAGAATAGAATTCAGATTTGCATCTATGGTAAGTTTAGTGGCTGTCCTACAGAGTTTAATTCCATTTAGTCAGCTTTCACGAAAAAAAATCATATAAAAAAACTTTTGTATTCCAAATCTAATCTCTAAACTTTACAGTAGTTAAATAGCCTTCTCAGCATGGGTCCTGGACAATTCTATTGACAACATAAACAGGTCTCATTCAATTATTAATAGATACTTAGGGTATTTCATTCTCAATACTCATTTTGTGTCTTTGCATCTTTGCTAAGTTGCCAGTTGTTGAAAAAAAGGAATTACAATTAGTCTCAAGAATCAAATTCTTGTAAGAAACCATTATTAGAGGAGACAGCTGTAAAAAAAAGTAATGTAGTTATTTGTGACTTAATGAGTATTAGCCTTTTGCACTGGATCAGTGAAATTCTGTGAATCAGTGAATTATGTAAAGAACCAACGAGCACTTTTCTCAGCATACTTATGCTATAAAAAATATCAAACACATAAATAATTATTAATTGCTTATTAAACATAATTGTCTATTACCAGAAGTCGCACAAAAAAAATAAAATAAGACTTTTTCAACAGTGTCAAATGCATTTCTTAAGGTGACACAACATAGAAAACAGGACTCAGAACTTAAAAAAAATAACAAATCTCAAGATTTGTTTGCACAATAGAACTTACAGAATGAAGTATTTTTCCGTGTTTGTTCTTTGAAATGTGAATTTAAAATTAAGCCTAACTTACTAAGTCCAATAAGACATGAAACTTGTCAGATTCCTTCTAAATGAAAAACATTTAATATTGAAATATATTTTTTGGAAACATTCTGTCCAGAAAAGACACAGGAGCAGATTTAGCCAAGTGATTGATGCTCATGAAGGAAACATTGCAAAGAAATTATTAAAATTCCTGGGCAGACAGACATGCTAAATTGTGTTAGCAAGTTCTCCCAAATCATAATTTGCAAATCACAGTCTCAAGCTAAGACTTCCAGAGGTCCCAGAACATTTGATGAAACATTGTTTAGTCTTGGGTCACTAAATCCTTATCAGTGAACTGAGAAGTACTTTTTATGAACTTTCTGAGAATATATAAAATCTCACAATTTGAATAAGAATTAAACTTATGAGTTTACTATGTTGTTGATGCTCCGTTTTAAAACTATTCAGTCTTAAAATTATTCGAATATAGAAGTAAAACTTCTGCCCTAAAAGTTATTCCTGATCGTATTTAGAATCTATGTTGAGCTTTACTCTCTCGTATCTTTTCTCTTTCTTCAGTTCTACTTGTTTAGCTTGTAATTGTGGTATATAACAGATCGAAATAAACATCCTATTGAAATCAATGCAATAGAAAACAAAATTTGGCTAGTTTTAGGAAATAAAGTGCCAAAAGACGGTAAGCCAAATTGCCATGTGAAGACGAGTAATGTATCACATTAGGAAGTGATGCTCAATTCACTTTTTTGAGTTGCCACATATAGAAAATCCATTTTCATTGTGTTTTCTATTCATCTCTTCATCATACAATTCTGTTCAATAGCCAGATATGGAGGATATTATCCTCAAAAGGAAAACAATGAATTGTTTAATTGGCTGTGCAAAGCAGCATACCTCTGCATATGTGCTTGGTCATTTCAATGTGTGTGGGAAAACTCAGCGGCTGAAATACCTTCTACATGAAGCAATGTACCTCAGTCATACTTCACTGAGATGCGAAAACCACGAGATATACCTTAGCTCATTGTAGCTGGAATTGCTGACTCAGATCAGTGGCGAAAAAAATATGTTTTCATAACTTGGCACAGGTAACTGGCTTTTTTTACTACAGGCTAGACCAGAAAAGTGTATGTACTGAAAGTAATTTTAAGACTTCTCAAAGATGTGATGAGATTTCTTAAATTTTCAGATGCAGTCACAACATCACCTTTGCTGCAGTAAAAAGCAAAAGACTTCTCTTTGCAGTAGAAGGAAGTAAGAACAGACAAACTCCAACAGGACAGAAACCATAGGAGATGGAGTGACACACCAGCTCATACTTTTACAGAAAATATTGACTTGGGGGAGAGGGAGCAGGGGAGGGAAGAGAGGAGGTTCCTTAAACAACAATAACTTAGTGATCATGTTAATTTACTAGTAAAATTGTCATTTCTTTTTCATGTGGCTATTGTCAGAAGTGCCTGTAATCTCACGTAGATGTGATATTGATCTGCTGATGATGTTCACAGAGCAGCCAAAGGGAAACCACATTGTCATTTACAAACTCCATCAATCATAGTCTCTTTAATAACAGCACTTAAACAATCTCTCTTGGTGTTAACTTAAATAGCATTTGTGGCTAGAATCCAGGATTGAACTGAAAAGGGCCCTTTTGAAGGAGTAGATTTGTGGCCACTGTGATCATTTAAATAAAAAGATTCCTGTTTTCTGTAGTGTTTTGTCTGCAATAATTTGTCTATATTAAGCTCATTAACTTGACTTAATCCAATCAATTCTACTGGAAAATAAAGAGAAAGAATGCCGGCATTACTTGCAAATATCAAAGAAATGTAATGCAATAACAAAATACTATATGACTTTAATGCAAGAATATGAAATCTATATGTTAAGAAATTTTATTAATATTCAGCATGAATGCTGATACTTGAGATATTGTATGCATTATTTATTACCCCAATGATTTCCTCATAAATACTTATTTTTACTTTGTAGGACAACATGTTTTATTACAGTCAACCAGACTGTGGCTTGATGTGTCGATCTTGATACGGCTGTGTACAGGACTTATTTGAAGGTCATAATGGTTGTATATTTACTAAACAACAAATATACTTTGTCAAAAATATTTTTAAACTATGTCATCTGTCTCATTTTGCTCAATGGCATGATCAAAATATCAAATTAGCTCTCTTAGTTTTCCACATGAATCTTACAAAGTCAGTATGTTGGCTTCTTCAAAAAAATAAAAAAATTTAAAAATTGACAGTTAATTCCATTAACTGGCATTTTAAAATCAATTTCGTAAGGTTTAAAAATGAACTTCAGTGAGTATCTAAAACACACATTTTAGCCTATTTTACCTTTACTATACAGGATATTTCTGCTGAATCATTTTCCTCTATTGAAGAGACTGGAAGATCTGATGTTGTGTAAACCTCAACAAATGGCAAGAATAACACTATCAGTGCTCTAATAATGTAGTATGAGACACTGGACAGCACACTGCTGAATTACAATACCACAATCCATTGTTTTAAAGTATTTACTATCAAATTATATTTGCTGTCTGCTTTTCATAATAATAATAATAAATTAACTCATTAAGTACCTCGGCCTTCTCCACGTCTGAGGAGATGAGTTCTCCCTTTTCATTTTTCAGAGGGGGTACGTTCTCCTTGTCCTGTCTTTTGTGACCAATGTTTCTAAAGAAACCCTTCTTGTCGTGTTTTACATCCCTTCCCAATCTTAATTTCATCTGCACCTTGGCTTTCCTGTTCCCATCCCTACGTATCTGCACAGCATCTCTATATTCTTCCCAGGCCATTCATTCCTGCTTCCACTGGTTTTACTTTTCCTTTTTTCCTCTCAGTCTGATCAGCAGTTCCTTGTTCAGCCATGCTAGTTGCCTGCCTTATCTGCTTGCTTTCTTATTCTGGGAGATGGAGAGCTCTTGTACTCTCAGAAAAGTGTTCTTAAAGTACTGCCAACTCTGTTCCATTCCTTTGTCCCCAAGAACAATTTCCTGGGGGATCCCATCCAACAATTTCTTAAACAGCCTGAAGTTCTCTATCCTGAAGTTCAGAGTCCTGACTCCACTCTTTGCCAGGCCCAAGTTCCTCGAGGTCACAAACTTGATCAGGGCATGGTTGCTGCAGCCCAGACTTCCTCTGACCTTAACCTCTTTAATGATCTCCACATTGGTGGGAATCAGGTCCTGCAACGCTTCACTTCTGGTCAGTCTATCCAATACCTTAACCAGAAAATCATCATTGATAGACTCCAGGAGTCTCATGGATTGCTTGCAGCTTGACATGTGGTTTTCCCAGCAGATATCTGGGTGGTTGAAATCCTGCATCAGGATGAGAACCTGTCAGTGCAATGCCTCTTACAACTGAATCAAGAAGTCCCCATCAACAGGCTTCCCTTGTTTAGGTGGTCTGTAGTAGACCTCAACCTCCCGCTGTCCTTTATTAGTCCAGTCCATAATTTTAACCTAGAGGCAACCAGTCTGTGTCTGACTGTTTCTTAGAGGCAGTTCATCACAGTCAGTCATGTCTTAACATAGAGGGCAGCTCCCCCATCCCTCCTACTTTGCCTATCCCTTCTAAAAATCTTACAGCCTTCAATCATGTTATTCCAATTATGTGAATCATCCCACCATGTTTACGTGATAGCAATAATATCATAGTTTTCCAATTGCACCACAGCTTCCCACTCCTCCTCCTTATTTCCTATGCCGTGTGCATTGATATAGAAGCACTTCAGTTGGGCTCTTGGCAACACTGTCTTCATAGAGGTGCCCTCCCAAAAACCTCTGGGACAAATCTGAGGTTTTCCCTCACTGCTTCCTTAAGTGAGTCTTCCTTGGCTCTTCTCTGTCACTCAGCAGTACATCCCCTTCCCCTAACAAATCTAATTTAAAGCCTTGGTGATGAACCTAGCCAGCTTAGAACATTCTTGCACTTTCTGGTCAGTTGTGTCCCATCTCACGTCAACATTCTTGGTTTATAGAAGGTGCATCCTAGGTGATAGCACTCATAGTCTTCAGCGTGACACCATCCATGCAGCCGTCCAGTCAGCTGGTCTGTTCTCCTTCTGACAGGATCTCAGTCTCCAACCAGAAGGATTGACAAGAACGCTACCTACAATCCTGATCCCTCCAACACATTCCCAAGGGACGTAAATGTTTTTTTTGATCTTCTGTGATTTCCTAATTGCAGTCTTGTGTGATCCAGCTTGAAAGCCCAGGAGGGCACAGTTGTCGTCCAGCTTTATTATAGCCAATAGCCTCTTCTTGATGCCCCAAATGCAGGCCCCTAGCAGGCAGCAAACCTCTCTAGAGAGGTTAACCTGGTGGCATATGGATGCCTCAGTGCCCCTCAGCACAGAGTTTCCAATTACTAACACCCTTCACTTTTTTTCAGCACCACTGATTGTGACTTGGGTCCTCAGTCAGACCTTCCTGACATGAAAATCTTTCAAGTCATCATTCACTGCTATCACACTTGCACTATAATTATCCCCTCACTCCAACATATTTGTCCACACCTTCATAGTGTGGAATCCTTAGATGGAATCACAGACATTGATGGGTGTTTGCATAGTACCCAGAAAGCAATTGTATTTGTAATTAAAATTTAAATTAAAAAACAAAATAAAACAGAATAAATAATAGAATAAAAAAGAATATAAATAAGAGTAAAAATAAAATAATAAAAATAATTAAATAAAAATAAAAAGGAGAGTATTTGATTCTTTCATTTTTACCCTATACGAAAACGTAAATATTTCTACATATCAAAGTGATAGTAGTTCTAGCAGTATCTGAAAAGAAGTCTTCCTCAGTACACATTTTATCTGCTATATCTGCTATTTTACAAAGTTTAAAACAGTCTGGACCACAAATATCTAAAGTGCAGGAGGCAAATGGGCATGGTCAATCTCTTTTCAGTGGTGTTTGGGGACAGGATGAGGAGGAATGGACTAAAACTGGAGCGTAGGAAGTTCCACACCAATATGTGGAAGAACTTCTTCACAGTGTGGGTGACGGAGCACCGGAGCAGCTGCCCAGGGAGGTGTGAAGCCTCCTTCCCTGGAGATCTTCAAGACCTGTCTGGATGCTCACCTGTGTGACTCGCACTAGGGAACCTGCTCTGGCAGGGGGGTTGGACTCGATGATCTCTCGAGGTCCCTTCCAACCCCTACAATTCTGTGATTCTGTGATTCTGTGATCATAGACTGCAATTTTATAAAATTTTACTCCAATTAACATAAAATAATAACTCCAGTGCTGGTCAAACATTTCAAAGGAGCTTGATTTCAGAAATCTGAATAAGCGTCTTGTAGGCATTATGTGTATTCTTTGCCTAAAACATATTTAAGTATATGTAGTAGTAGTAGCCAAATGAAGTATTCTTTGAATTTGTTTTACTCTCCTACCTTTGCAGCTGAACAGTTTAAATAATGGGTTATAGAGCAGATCTACAGCAGGAAGCTTAATAGGGATGCTGTTTCCATAACAACAAATAGGGTTTGAACAAAAACACAATACCCAATGGTTACTGTTCTTCACAGTACATAAAAGCAGTTATTCAAAATTACAAGCAATGTGACGTAGAAAAAATAAATTAAAGCAGAGGGTCTAACAATTCCATTCCATCTTTAGTTGAAGTTTAATTTATAAATACTTGAGGGGCAGCTACAAGAACCCAAGGACTTACTGTATCATGCATTTAAAGCTAAATCATGACCTGAAAATTAAAGGTGGTTTTTTTGATGCTTTTTTTCTTTTTCTTAATTGACTTTTTTTTTCATAAAGGTACAATTAAATTATTTTAAAAAAATAAAATAAAAAAGGTAACAGTAACATAAGGCACAGAAATAAACCATCCAGTTAGATATAAATTGGCTTACATGATGAATAAAAAAAGGGTCTAGTTCTGCCTTCAGACAGATTTGTCTTTCCTAACTTATTAATTTAAACTTAATTCAAAAAGTCTTGGAACAGGGCATTTAGATTGTTATCCATTATTTTTTATATTTCTGTGGTTTTCATCAACTATATTATATTTCAAGCTTTTTTAATTCTGACGATGACATTTTCTACATTTTTACTTATTTATTTTTAACTCCAGAATAAGTATTTTTCTTTTATTCTCTAAATTTTATGATCATATTTTCATTTAATAATACTGTAATTTGAACAGTAATACTGGAAAATACAGTTATGAATATTTCAACATCATATACAATGTTTTCTTGTTATTTTGTTTTATTTATTTTCTCAGCAAATAGAATTTGGTTTTAATTGCTAACTAAAATGACACAGAGAACAGCTCCAGGATACAACCTTTATTTTCCATTTTACATATTATGAAATGCACAGGTCAGGTGGGAGTTGAGTTTAACAGTGTAATAAGATATGATTCATTAGACTTTTTTCAATGTAGATTTTTGAAATGCAACCTGCTAGGATGGTTCTAATGTCATATTGATAAATCAGAACCAATGTAGCCATATTGTTAGTGACATTTGAGAGCTTGATATGAGGAAGAGAATATTCAGATCCATTAAATTAAGAGAAATGTCAGCCACTAATGCCACTTTATTAGAATATTAGAAGATTTGAAGTGGATATTTTTAGATCTGAATACACCTGGCCATGGATAAGATGAAACTGACCAAATTTTACATGTGACTTGTTCACATTTAGTTGAGGTACAAGTGCCAGGGAACAAGTAAATTCTTGGAAACAAAACTGAAAGGGAAGCTTTTTGAAATTACAGAGAAATCTTTATAACATTAAACATGACTCATCGATTCCTACTGGTCTTCTACTCTCTAAACTATATCTTGCAATGAAAAGCAACATTATTAACTTCTGCCTTGTTTTCTTCACTCACAATACTACATTTCATATAAATGAAATTCCTGATATTTGAAAAGTTTAGTAGTCAGAGACATTTGTATCAACATAGGAGGTCTCATAATTTCACCAGAGTAGATAATCGTGGTGACTACGTTGAAAAATAACATTTTCAATCAGAGAATTTGCTCTATTAAATAATGTTATTGTGGTCTTTGCAACTGTTGCAATTTCCATGGAATTAAATAGTAGCCATTACTTTCAGAGTGACCTACATAGGATTAAAGTTTTGAGTTAAATATGACCGTACATCACAAATGTTTTATCAGTTAATAAAATTGATTGTGTTTGAAGGGATAAAAAAGGCAACAAAGCATTCACTGGAAATATACAATGGCCAGTGCAAAACTGCTAAAACCTGTAACTGAAACCTTGTCACAGACCAAAAAAGTACCATGGAGAACTGGAGAACATCTTGTCCTTGGGGAATATATTAATTCTGGAATTGAAAATTAGGGGTCAAAATAATAATAGAGGTCCAAGATCATTGTATTAGTTCAATTATGAATAGTCTTTCATAGGAAAAATGAAGACAACTGTCAGCTTATTTTAATGCAACTGTGAGAATACAGTGGCAGAAAGAACTGTTGTAAGATAGTTGCTCTTGGCAACAGGTCTACATTGAAAGATTTGGGAAATATCCTTCAGTTCCTGTCTGCAAAATTTTGGCTAAGCAGCTTTTCAATTGGTTGTCTATCCTCACAAATTCCCAGCTGTCCACAATGAACTCAAGGACAACATCTGCCTATTGCTTAAGTGATGTCTGTTTTAGGACACAGTAACAGCAGAGGTTGGCAAGTGATTCTCTTCCTCTGTTTGGTTTGTAGCTTTCCCAGAATTGCTACTTAGAGGTGACACAAATGTGCAATCATCCTTTTATCCCCCTTCAGTAGCAGGTGACAGATCATCCTATTACCTAGAATTTAGGGACTTACAGAGCTATGACTCAGGGTGTGGGGAGATTTTATTAGAAGTTTGAATAAATCATTGAAATTGGCTAACATTTCTGAATAGTGAGTCAGTAGCTAACCAGTAAATGTATTGTGTATATTTTGATATAATATTACGTAATTATTTATTCCACATCTCAATATGTCAAGTGAGGGCAACATGTGCTTAAGGAGTACAAGACAGAAGAAAAATCTTAAGCTTTAATTCAAGAATCAGGTCTCAGTTCATAATATAAAGCTTTACGATTTGAGTAATTCAGTCTGCTTTAAATGAAAATTAGAACTGGGTGTCATCTAACCTTATGCAAAAGAGATTGTGAGTCTTCATCTTTCAGATCATGCTACAAAGTTGCAGGTGTAGCTTAAATGGATTTTCCAGCCTGTGGTGAAATTATTTTTCTTTAGGAAAAATCATTTCTCGGCTTTCCCTTGGGGTCATGCAGAAGAAAAAACAAACAAACAAAAAGCTTAAATTTTTGGAATGCATTAGATATATGGAAAAAAATGCGTATTTCTTCAGTTACAACTGTGAAAAATATTTAGCCTAACTTAGAAAGCAGCGGTTAAATTCCTGCCACCTTACATTTTGTAAATAATTCAACCCTACTTCTAAGCATTGGACTTTTAGGGTAAACATTTAGAAGTGTGTTCATCAATTGCTATAGATATTCCATATTTTCTGAACAGTTTTGAAAGACTTCAATCATCAAATCGTTCCAACAAAAATGCTGTACAAATGCAATAGTGGGAAGTGCCACTTGATCCTTATCAGAGATGCAAAGGCCCTTACCTGTCACTGCTGGGGAAGCCCCCACCTCTTCCAGGTCCCCAGCACTGAACCCTGGCACTGCCTTTGCCAATGGTTGAAAGTCAGTACAGGAATATCTCCTCATTTGGGCTACTGATGAAGAAATCTGATGCACACACAAGTCTGTCTAATTAGAATGAAAATAAAAGCTACAAATGCACTTTTGAGCAGGAATTCTACGCATGCATTGTCATCCTTTAAGTTTCAGGTTAAATGGCCTGTGTGAATAGAGAAACTTTTTGAGTAGTAATTGATCAATTTTGATTGTAGAATGTATGAAACTTCCAGAGTCATTTGTTTAGTCAATCATATCAGTCTCTGCAAGGACAGAGACAAAAGAAACAAAATTAATCAAGCTTAAACCCTATTATGCATATTTCTCTTTTTAATCATTTCAAAGGGTCTTCTACAGTACTGGGAGAATATTAACTATATATGTTACAAAACAAATAAAAACAGAAGAGAATGTCAAAATGTGGGGAAGGATGAGACTAGAGATAGGAATCAATGCATTATTTTATATTTAAAGAAATATTTGAGACAGATAAGAACATATTTTTATCCCAGAACGAATTTGCCAAGAAATGTATCTTGAATAAATCAGCAGTCATAGACATCTCTTTAAGGTCGTTGATACCTTCTCTAATAATTCATCACTGTGTCTCAAAAAGAATGCACTCCTTCCTTTACATTCTGTCAATTATTTGGATTTTATTTCAATTTACTCTTTAGTAGTAATCTCTTATTCACTTAAGTAATTCACTCTTTTTTTTTTAAACCTTATCTTCAGTTTAAATTCTTTTCAGAATTTTTTGTTCAAAAGAGATCAAAAAATCCCAGTCGCCTGAGGTTGG
>WBMW01001711.1:38587-93072 GCA_013396635.1 Penelope pileata
TTTTTTCATTTTCTTTTTAATTATTATCTCTTATTCACTTAAGTAATTCACTCTTTTTTTTTTTAAACCTTATCTTCAGTTTAAATTCTTTTCAGAATTTTCTGTTCAAAAGAGATCAAAGAATCACAGTCGACTGAGGTTAGAAGGAATTCCTGAAAGTCATCTTGTTCAAGTATGGACACAAAGAGCAGGTTGTGCAGAATTATGTTCAGGTGGCTTATAAACATTTCTTAGGAGGGAAACTCCATAATCTCTGGGCAACATCTTTAAAATGCTTTGCCAATTCTCTAGTACTGAATTGGTCCCTGATATTCAGAGGAAATATCTTGTTTTCCAGTTTGTGTCCATTGTCCTGGCACTGGGCACCACTGAAGAGAGCCTGACTCCACCATCTTTGCACCTGAACTTCAGGTATTTATAGAAATTGATAAGATCTCCTCTTCACTTTCTCTTCTCCAGACTGCTCAGTCCCAGCTTCCTCAGCCTCTTCTCTTAAGAGAGATATTCCAATCCTTTCATCAACCTTGTGGCCTTTTGTTGGAATCTTTCTGGTATGACATAGACATACTCTCGTACTGCAGAGTCCAGAAACTGACACAGCTCTCCACAGTGCACACTTTGTTCAACATTGATTTTTAACTTGATGTTCACCAGGACCATGAGAGAACTTATAGCAAAGCTGCTTTCCAGCTGGATGTCCTGGTACTTGGGTCTGCTCCTCCCCAGGTTCAGAACTTTGCTCTTCCATTTGGAAGATCCTGTCATCCCATTTCTTCAGCCTATCCAAGCCCCTCTGGATGACTGCATGACCCTCTGGTCTATCATTCATTCCTAATGGTTTCATTAGGAAGGGCAGTGTCATCTGCCCTTCATAAATCACCTGGTTTTGTCCAAGATTCCAGTCATGGGAGCCATCCTACCACAAGATCTCAACAAGATCACAGCCCTGCAACTGGACACACATCTCTAACTCTTTGCGCTTATTCTCCATGCTGCATATATTACTCTACAGAACTTTAGAATACTCTGGTATGTTGACTTCAAGGAAAGAGTTTGGAGGATGTCTTTACAATGATGCCTTGCAAATACTTCCTTGCTTAGAAATAAGTGCTGGATGTGACCTTGCTTAAACTCTGTGGTAACAATCATCCTTTATGTAGATTTTTTCATCATTCAGAATTACACTCAGACTAGTAATTTCTTAAGCTATTTAAAATAATATGGACAAACTGTCATCAGCATACAATTTGAATGAAAGTTATGACGTCAATTCCTTTGTCATAGTCCTTTTCCTCTTATCTTCTTTTTAAACAATGTTTATCAAGATAGTTCTCTCTACAGCGTGGATTTACCTGCCACACTCCACAGGGAAGCACGATGCAGTTGAATGTCATCGCTTCACAATAACTTCTATGGCTCCTGAAAAAAACTTGTTTTAAACAATGTTCAGATTATGAAAGTCTATGATTTGTAAGCATCTTAATGTTTTCTGTCCATCAGTTTCAGGACTTCTTGTGTGATGTACTGGAGGAAAAAGAAAATAACACCACAGGAACCTTATCACAGAATCACAGAATCACAGAATTGCAGGGGTTGGAAGGGACCTCAAGAGATCATCGAGTCCAACCCCCCTGCCAGAGCAGGTTCCCTACTGCAGGTTNATATCTTGAAAACTGTTATCAACTGTTACAACTTATCTTTGAAAACTGTTCATTTAACACAGGAACAATGCTTACAATTTTAGAGCTTTGCACTACTTTTTCCACAGAAGTGACAAAAATTCAGTAGATCCATTTAATTCTTCACTTGTGATTTTCTCTTTCAAAATTTGAAAGCATTTTGAATGTCCTTTTTTTCTTTATTTTTTTTTTGACTAGCATACCCAAATTTTCATTCCAATATATTTTAAAGCTGATGGCAATGAACTTTATCCTCAATTTCCTAAAAGCCTAATACTTACTCTCAAGTTTTTAGTTCTCATTTCAAGAGCAAAAACACTAATTTGTAAACACTGCTGTATTTAAAACTTAACGCTGTGTTGACAACTTAGATATTTTTGAGAAATGTGAGGTTTGTTTCCCTTGTCACTGTTCATAATAAATGCAATATTGATTAGTCTCAGGTGTGGATTCCGATTTTGGATATTTCATACAAACTAAAAATCTTCTGAGATTCTTCTGTGATATGCTAGAATAAACTCTTCATGTTACTGGATGCTGCACTGTTTTTTGTTTATTTGTTTGTTTGTTGTTTATTTGAGGGTGATTTTGTTTAGTTAGAGCTTGTTTCATTTTGTTACTGGTTTTGAAAGATGGACAATAATTATTCCACTCTAATATTTTTCATTTTTTTTTCCTGACAATTTTTCTTATTTAAAGTTACAAAGAAAAGATCAAGTCTCCTTTCTGATCCTTAGTCCTTTTAGTCTAAGGATAACGGTATTGTTAAGAAAAAAAAAGGTTGAGAAGTTTCAGACAACAGTTTTTAACATATTTGATTTATGAAGTATATACGAATAAGAGGCATCACTACCATTAACACTATGCATTGAAGCTGATAGTGAGAACATCATTAAAACATCTTCTAAATGATTATTCGCTGTAGCAAGACATAAACTGTCATACTCTTTTAATACATAACAATTTACCACTGCTTCCAGTATCTAATCATTTTTAAAACTGCATCTAAATGGAGCCTAATATAATGTGAGCTTGCTTCAGGACAACTGATTCCTGTTCACAAAGGATCAACCAGTATCACTATATAATGTCATTCTGTAATACTATGCTCAAGAATAAGAAGGGATGAGTATGTGAACAAAATCTTCGCTTTCTCTCTGATACTTATGCGGTCTTTCCAATTGTCTTTCAGAGGAGAGCACCCTATTGTAGTTATTTCCTTAAAGCATGCAGGGAAAAAATGCGTTTCAAAAGCACTGTTGAAAGAAGTCCTTAGTCTTAGTACATATAGACCTATCTATACAGGTCTATATGTACTTTTACAGTCTCCTCTGGTGAATAATCTGATAGTCACAGATTCGATCACAGCAAACGTGACCTGTTAGCAGTGTTTGCTATTACAGGAACATGGATTGATATGTGGTGTCATTGCTGTAAAGTTCTCTGTTTGTATGCTTTGAAATATAGCCCTTCCTTCAGTTCATCTGACTGTAGGAGTCTAACAAGCTGCAGGATTTGTAAAGTTCTAAGGAATTTTTCAGGTAGTAAATGTCAGATATCAATTACTGTTATCAACTTCTGAAAAGATAATAATAAATTCAGTAGGAATTGATGGGAAATGGACACTTCATTTTCTCTGCAGTGTAGAATTAGTGCTTCTCCTTTGAATATCTTTTCAGACAAGCACACTCAGAATGCAAGAAATTTCTGACATGACCTCTCTCAAGCCAATTCATGCAAAGCGTCCTTTACCAAATTAACATTGAAATCCAAGAGCTGAGGAGGTTTGATCAATTTCAGGCAGTTATTTTTAAGGTTAAGTTAATTATTTTACTGAGCTGATATTAATTGGATTTCTTCGACTTAGTTTTGAGAGAAAAATTTGGGACTATAGCAGCTTATAAATGATTCTGTTGAATTTCATTATGAAAAAGATCCACCACTTCCTAATTAACTGGGTATTAGTAAAACAACACAAGGGAATTAGATTCTGTCTAAATACTTTCAGATGTTTTCACTGGTCACTGTCCTGTTTTCAATAGAAAAACAGGCATTTCAAACCGCTCACAAATGAGAAACAAATGAGAAAGAGGAATTCCAATCTTCTATTCAGATAGATTCCTGAGACATATAATTGGAAATGATAGGAATTGGTTTTAATAAATGTAATTGATTATGCCCAGGGATATTTACACGAACTGTGTGAGGCAATTTGAGATAAGCTTGCTCTTATTTGAAAATATCAAATACAGAACGATTCTGAAAAACTTTTGAGTCAAGCCCTAACAGATATCATATGGGAAAAAGTTTTCTTTCTGTTGTTATATAAAGAATCCTAGAGAAAAACAGGGCTATTTTGAAAAGGAAGATGAAAAGCCTGACACAAACTTTTAGAACTCAGATAACATAGCTGATGAAGGCACAGTAACTAGTGAGGTGATTAAATGGGACTCTGCAACTGAGGAGGAATACAGAAAATCTATTTGGTATTTGCAGGAGGTGATTTATGTTTTCACACCTGCCATGTGGGGCATGAGAAGGCCCATCCAAAGGTACTGCATCATGTTGAGAAACAATATATTTTTAGTTAGCTCCAAGGGGATCATCTTGTAACATCAATGTGGAAAAACAAACTTTACTGGCTAAAGAACATCCGATCATTTTGCATATCCTTTTATAGTAACTAGTATGGTGTGCTGGATGCAATTAAAGTCCTGTCATGAGTGGAAATTTCTTGGAAATGGCAAAATTCTTGACATGTGCTTTAAGATAATATATTTATATAAAAATATGAAAGCTAAAGCTGACATATATTAGTGCAAAGTGAAGATTTTTGAATTGGTTTGCCCTATTGTGGTTTAACAAATAACCTCTCTACTTGTTTGGGTAGCTAGTGTTTTGCATGCAGATAATTAAATATTCTATATGAGATCCACAGATAAGGATTTCAGAATAAGCTTGAATTAAATGCCAAGATAGATAATTTGTTTTGAAGGGTCCTTTGTTGTACCTGTACTAACAACGCTGATGGCTCTATGATGAAGATTTCGGATGAATTATCACAGATTTCCTTACACTTGTTTGAAGTGTGTTACAGGACATAAGAGTTAGATCTGTAAAGTACTAATGTCAAAAAAGGGCCATTAAGGTTGTTTTGTTTGATCTCCTGCTTCTGTGAAAGTTATATTCTAAACACTACCAGTAAATACATCTGAAGAAGCAGCATATTTCACTATTTATGAAAGGGAAACCTAGCCTATCAAGAGTAAGATAATAGATCTATTGTGGAATTAGATATGCGTTGATTAAATTAACTAAAAATGTTTGATTTTGAAATTATGATTATTCCAGAGTTGATAAGCAATTTTTTGCGCGTTCAAATAATCTCACTGTAAAAAAAAAAAATAAATAAAAAATAGAAATGCAAAGTAATGTCCTCGAATATTATCAACGAATGTTCATGTGTTAAGTAGTTCAGTTTATCCAGATGATAAAACATTTTCTATGGATGCTTCATTTTGCTTTTAATTTCACATTCCAGAAACAAAGGCCAAGGTGATAAAATGTCAGACTCTCTGCTTTGAATCTGAAAGCACTGCCTTTGAACTCTTTTTGCAGGAGTGATGAAAGTTAGTTACTCTCTGACCATTCATCTGAACTAAATGCTCCAAGGCAGCAACTGGATTTTGAAACTCAGATTTTCTACAGGAGAGAGATTATTATCTTATGGCCATTTTAGTGAAGACCTCATGTGGATCAGTTTTATAATGGAGGTTCACACTGAGGGACTCTTCACAGAGAGGTAAACACCATGAGAAGAGCCATTGGAAAAGTGAGGGAGACCCAGCCCTCCCTGTGCAGGAAGAGAGGAGCCCCTGAGGTGCAGTGACAACGACATGGTGCTGGCAGAGCCAGAAGTGATGGCAGCCAAACCTCCCGTGCATACAGTGGCAGTCCCCAGGGAGCACAGCTACTGAGGAACACGGAGAACAGGATGGGCAAACAGGGCATGGTGTATCAGAAGGGCATGGTGCAGCAATTTGCACAGGCAGCTCCTGCGGGGCATTTGTGCAGGGGGGCAAGCAGGAGGCATGGAGTCTCTCTCCTCATTTGGGAGACCAGCTCAACTCTCAGCTGCCTCCCACACAGTAAATCTAGCCATGATTTCCACTAGACAAAAAGCTCTTCCCAAAATGAATGTGGCAACCCAGATGGGATGCCTGCCCAAAAATGTGGCTGTTCAGGTCTCTGGCTATAGGGAGTGACTGAGTCTGTTACTGCTGGTGGAGGATTGCAGGGATACCACCTGCACGAGGTGTGAGCATCTTTCCTAACAAGCAAAATGCTGAGTCTGTCAGCTATGTACCACAGATCCTATGGGGGTAGACTGAGGAGCATATTATACATAACTGAGAATTCACTAACCCTGTATATGTACTAGTTATTGGGTTACTGTAAAGTTATATTGGAGTATTTGAGCATTTGCTCTTATATGACTTACTTCACTCACTGGCAGTGTGAAAATTAAGAAGTGAATCCATTCAGTAGAACCAGATTAAACATCTGGTCAAGTGAGACAACACCTAAGCTAATAGCTGTGACTAAGCTAAATTCAGCCTTCGGACTAAGTTACCCAGATGTTTTGCCAAGGCTGAAAGCTTGAAGCAAAAGAATTCTAACAGGTGGGAAGTGATACTACAAAGAAGGAAGAAAAGAGAAAGATAAAAACAAAAATAAAAGACAGGATTAGGAAGTTCTCATGAATTACTAAGGTTAAATAATTAAGTTTTGAATGAATTAGAATGTTTTCAAACTAGACTTTGTTTATTGCTTTCAGAAGCTTTCTTGCTCTTTTCAGAAATAAAAACATTTTGCTTAAGAAAGTATAGTTTAAGAAATTATTTATTATTTGATATCCCTATCCACAAGTCACAGTTCAAGATAGTAAATTTGGTAGGAGCCAGTGAGGTATGAAGCAGCTGATGTTGAGGGAAAGACAAGTCTCCAAGGAGAATTAAGTAAATTAAAGGTCTTATACCTGAAAGAATTTCCTGCTCTCAGATAAGAAGGTAAGCTACAGCCACAGCCTTAGAGTGCACAATTGCCTCCTCTTGGCTCCTTGACTGCTAAGAGAAGGAAATATTTTCATAAAGAATAGAAAAGAGATGTTGTGTCTTAGTTTCAGCTGAGACGGAACTTAGCTTTTTTCATTGTATCTGGCATGATGCTATGTTTTGGTTTTAGAAAAACAACATTGCTGATAACATAGTCATGATTTTAGTTGTTACTGGGCAGCACTGTACAAAGCCAAAGACTTTTCAGTTTCTCAGCTTCTTGTATTGCTCTACCTGCAAAGGGGGCTGGGAAAGTACCAGGAGATGTGAGGGAACAGGATCAGGACAGCTGACCTAAACTGACCAAAGGAATATTCCATACCATATGACAACATGTAAACATAAAATGGAGGGGAGTTAGCTGTGGAGGGACAACTGACTGGGGACTGACTGGGCATTGGTCGTCGGGTAGTGAGCCATTGCTTTGTGTGTCACTTGTTTTCATGCATATATTTATATTTCTATATTTATCATTACTGTTATTTCTTTTACTTCTTTTTCTGTCTTAGTAAATCGTTTTTATCTCAACCCATGATTTCTACTGTATTTTCTCCTAATTCTCTTCCCCATCCCACTGAGAGTGGGGGAGTGAGCAAGTGACTGTGATGCTTAGTTATCTGCTGGGTCAAACCACTACTTGCTCCCTGATCTGAACAATCAGTAGGCAATGACTGTTTTTCTTCATGGTGATGCGGCTGTGACACATCTTCAGATACTGGAGTGATCAAAAGACAAAAGACCCCGGTAACTCATACAAAAAAATATCCAAAGCAGTATTTATTTTCTATTAAATCTGCAAATTAAAATATTAACTTTATTCTGGAACATTTGTTTTCAAAATAGCAGAAATGAAGAATTTAATTTATAATTAGTTTTCATTTAATTTTCCATCTTTATCCATAAATCATTCAGGCTCTAAAATACCTGCAGATAACAATTTCTAGAAATAAAGCCTGTAAATTTATCTGTGTGAGTTTTAGCTGATCATTCTTTCTAATTTTAAACAGGCCATCCTTTCTAACTAATTCAGAGTCCATGTAAGAAGATAAATACATACTTATCTTTTGGATAGAAACCAGTTTACTAAATCTGTATAAAGTTACTTACAATGTCATTTATTTGAAGTTAGGAAGCAGGAGAGTAAGGTGCCTTCTTCTCAAAAGTAAATGATACGCTCAAGCAACATAGCTCTTTAGGCTTGTCATTGTGTATATATTCAGATCACTGGATTGCTTAAAAA
This sequence comes from Penelope pileata, assembly GCA_013396635.1. Taxonomy (NCBI): domain Eukaryota; kingdom Metazoa; phylum Chordata; class Aves; order Galliformes; family Cracidae; genus Penelope; species Penelope pileata. The sequence continues at coordinate 46,621 of WBMW01001711.1, forward strand.
ATACATTGAGCTGTAAATAAGGAACTAAATATGCCCAATGTCTCATCTTCTCACAACAAAGCCTGTAATCAGAAATGGGAACATCACAGCTTGACTCTATTCCTTTGACAATTGCAAGAGAAGTAGGAAACGTCAGGAAAAAGAACTTACTACTTTAGGTCTGTAATCATGACTGATGGAGGTCATGTGCTGCAACAAAATCACTATCACAGAAATGCATGACAAAACAAATTTGAGACTAAACCTCAAAACAGGAGGAAGCATAATAAGTTTCAAGAAGTCGCCTTCAAGGAAAATTATTGCAATCCACATAGTTAAAATTGTGGTTCTTAATTCTTGGAGAGCCTCTGTCAAATAAAGACGTGGTTACTTGTCTGCACTTCTGAGCAGAGGTGAAGGCCAACAGTAGGATAAACAGAAGAAAATAAGCTGGATGAAAAAGCCATGGAATTAAATATATTTTGTGGATTAAACATAGTTTCTTTACTTATCGAAATCTCTTCACTGTAATGGACTTTGCTAATCCTTCTGCTTAAGACTGCATAAGTAAATTTGTAGGACGTCTATAATGAAATTGATCTAATTTCCTGGTTTTCTAATAAATTTTATTGTTGTTTTATCATTTGGTTTAAATTCCTGAAGTCAGTTTTCTCTTTGTTATTTTGTCTTAATAGCAAGAGATTTTAAAACTCACAATAAACTGCTAAAATTATTAGAATTAGGTTTATTTAAAATGAGAATTATTTTAAATATACATACGTGTTCATTGGATTTTGTTTTTTGTTTCACTTGTCACTTCAAAATGTTTGTGTATTTACTTATGAGTGCTTTATTCACTCATTTCTTCTCTTGAAAGTGAAAAGAGATTTTTTTGATAAAGTACCAGCAATATCCCAAAACTTCAAAGTGTAGTAGTGGCATAGAGCTGTTATGCTATTTATCACAAAGAAAATTAATAAGAGGAACTAGAGATACTATTATAGCTTCAAAACAACAATAATAAAAACAACAACAACAATTACAGAAACTCACAGATTCCTTGAACATGCTTTTAGAGGTGTTAGAAAGCAGTGATGTGCCAGCCCCAAACAAACAAAAAAATTTAATTAATCCATGTTATCAGACAAAATTAGAAGTATTAATTTAATCCAAGTGCAACTGCAGTGCAGAATTGCTCTGGATGTCAGAACTGGCACATTTGTAGAGAATTTAAGTCTCTAAAAGTTGTCGTCTTCCACATTTTCTTCAGCGTGAGCAATTTCAAAACTGTCACTTCAATTGCAAGCACAAGTATTCTTAGTCTCTGTCATCCTGGGTCCAGCAAGTCATGAACAAACCCTCATGTGAATTACAGTAACAGGAACAAGGAAGCCAAATTTGTAATTGCAAGCAACCATGTAGGCAGTGCTCTGAAATCTCCAGTGGTCAGCTGCCTAGTGTATCTTTGACTAGAAAGTGGTTGCCCTTATCTCCATTGCTCTTCCTGATCCTGATGACTGTTTGGGAAATACATACTAAGACAAACCTCACAAAAGCCTCAGAAAGAAAATCCAAGGTGTTGTTGCCACCAGGAAATATGTGAGAAAATGCTCACACTCCACAGATATCTCACTATGTCTTTATTCGAGGCCTGTCCCACTGAAACACACAGAATCAGAGAATTGCAGTGTTTGGAAGGAACCTCAAGAGATCATTGAGTCGAATCCCCTGCTAAAGCAGGTACCCTACATTAGGTCACAAAGGAAAGCATCCAGGCAGGTTTTGAATATCTCCAGAGGAGACTCCACAATTTCTCTGGGCAGCCTGTTCCAGTGCTCTGTCGCCCTCCCTGTGAAGAAGTTCTTATGCATGTTCATGTGGAACTTCCTATGCTCCAGTTTTTGACCATTGTTCCTTGTCTTATCACTACATAGCACTGAGAAGAGGCCCCATCTATTTGCCTCTCTCACTTACAAACTTTGATAAGATCCCCTTTCAGTCTTTTCTTCCCCAGGCTGAACAGACTCAGGTCACTCGGCCTTTCCTTACAAGGGAGATGCTCCAGGCCCTTTATCATCTTTGTTGCCTCAATTGGACTCTTTCCAGGAGATCTCTGTATTTTTTGAACTAGGGAGCCCATAACTGGACACAGTACTCCTGTGAGGCCTGACAAGGGCAGAGTAGAGGGGGAGGATCACCTCCCTTGGCCTGCCACGCTCTTTGTAATGCACCCCAGGATACCATTGGTCTTCTTGGCTACCAGGGCATACTTCTGGCTCATGGCCAACCTGTTGTCCAGCAGGACATCCAGCTCCTTCTCTGCAGAGCTCCTCTCCAGCAGGTCATTCCCCAACCTGTAATGATGAATGTGGTTATTCCTCCCCAGCTGCAAGACTCTGCACTTGCTTTTGTTAAATCTCATCAGGTTCCTCTCTGCTCAACTCTCCAGCCTGTCCAGGTCTCACTGACTGGCAGCACAGCCTTCTAGCATGTCAGACACTCCTCCCAGCTTCATGTTATCAGCAAACTTCATGAGGGTGGACTCTCTCCCTTTGTCCAGGTCATTGATAAAGATGCTGAGCGAGACTAGACTCAGCACCAATCCCTGCAGAACATCGCTAGTTGCGGTCCCCTACTATACTCTGTGCCACTGATCACAACCCTCTGAGCACCGTCAGTCACCCAGTTCTCAGCCCACCTCACTGTCCACTCATCTATCCCACACTTTCTAAGCTTCTTCACAAGGATATTCTGGGAGACATTGTCAAACGTCTTACTGAAGTCCAGGTTGACAACACCCACTGCTCTCCCTCCATCTACCCAGCCAGTGATGACATCATAGAAAGCTACCAGGTTGATTGAGCATGATTTCTCCTTGGTGAATCCATGCTGACTACTCCTAACAAGCTTTTTCTCTTCCAATTGCTTGAAGATGGCATCCACAATAAGTTGTTCCCCCATCTTTCCAGGGAAGGAGGCGAAGCTGACTCATACCAATTATGTTCAATTCTAACAGAAACAACCTGTCAGGTGAGGAATACTCCTGGGAATGTAAATGCACTGCAAGCTTTCACAGAAACTTCTGACCAGTTTAAATGAACAACCATTAAATGCATTTTCTTTCCTAGACTTCCTCACAAGGAAGATCAGGAGTCAGCAGTGGGAAATCACAATGAAAGAGACAAGAGCAGCAAGGCTGTTAAGAGTGTATCTCAGTGGCTGCCTTTCCCTGTTAGGATCCCACACAACAACAACAAAAAAAATTACTTACTACCTGCTTATCAGTTAGATAGAGTATAGGAAGCTAGGTTCTGATGACCTGTTTTGTTCTAATTTTGCTTAGTGAAAAGGTGGAAGGTGACAGACATTACTTCTTTTCTAAGCCACAGGGCAGCACAGTTCTCCCATCAAGTCATTTCTTTGGCAAAGATGCCTCTCTGTATCATCTCTCTGACTTCTAAATCAGCTGAATGGTTGCTTTAAGTTACACCAACAAATAATTTTCTTTCTCCACATGGAAGCACAATTCAATCACAGCTTGCAGAAACTTGCATATCTGCTGTGAGCCACAATTTCTATCAGTGTCATGACAGATAGATTTGTGTTCACTTCAAATCAACAAATATTTATAAATAATATTCCCTACTTTGCAGAGCAACTGTTGCTTTCCTGCCTTGTGATCGATGTACGAATTCCTCTCAGGCAGCAAGACTAGACCAAAATAAATATGTGACTGTCTTGCTGAACTAAATACTTAATTTCTTGTTAAAAGAGGAAGTATCCTAAAGTTATTAGAATAATGCACTTTTTCATTTTAGATTTTTGTTCCCCAGAGTATTTTGTATTTCATAAGTATATTTCTTCAACAGTTTTCTTATATTCATTATGTGCTTAAATTTAAAATCTTAGCATAATTACAATAGCTTTCAGTTTGATTTTATTTCTTTTGTTTCTTTGTTTTGTTTAATTTGTTTTTAGGTAGCTAGCACACACACATTTTCCCTATTGTATTACTGGTTGACTGTGAAAGTCCTCGAGTCCTCCTATCAAGATGCTGTGTACCACAGAGTAAATCTAGAGTTGTTCTGCTGATTTGAGTAGGGTTGCTCTATGCCATTGTTTTTCAGTTTTGAATTCAAGCTTTCTACTAGATGTTTGGTTTTAGTGGATTCCGCTTTTCCCTCCCTCACTCTCTTTATCCCTCCCTGCATTCTTCCCTCTTCCTCTTTCTCTCTCTTTCTCTCTCTCTCTCTCTCTCTCTCTCCATTAATATATATGTAATTATAGGTAAGGCTGTTTTTCTGTTACTGAAAGCAGTAAAGTCATCTTATCAAGTCTCATGTAAGGCAAATAAATGAAACTACAGGGTCTAAATTTAGAGCGACTATTAGTATTTAAGCTGAAAGAGAACTTTTTTTCTGCAACTTACGCAAGCTGATGGTAAATCAAATTGTTTCATTCTCATGTTTTTATTAACACTTTTTTAAAAACTTATACAAAAATATTAAGTGTGTTTTGTTGCACTCCTTTGGCTTACTCAGCTCACCATTGACTTTACCAGTGTGCTACATGTTATTAGAAAAGCCAAGGTGCTTTAACCTCACAGTCTCTGATAGCTAGATCAATTGTTGCTTGGACAGAATACAGGTTTTTTTTTACTCCAGACATAGGGCTGAACTACCAAATGTTAGACTAACATAATATTCCTTTATACAACCCACACATTTCTTATCAGACTAGGAGACATACAATAAGTATATTTTCCTGAATTCTGTGAAAAAAAAATGATATTTTTGCCAATCAATCAGAATCAAATCCATTAACATGATAGAAAGAAAACAGGAGAGGTAGTTAAAAAAACTGTAGCAAATACTTATAATTTAAGACCCTTAAAATCTTCTTATCAAATCAAGAAAGTGTTGAGATTGTATTCTCACAACATAAATTCCACTGGGCTTAATTCCAGGTAATTTTAAGTCATATAGAATCATAGAATCCTTAGAGTCGGAAGGGACCATTAAGGTCATCTAGTCCAACTCCCCTGCAATGTACAGGGACATCTACAGCTAGACCAGGTTGCTCAGAGCTTGGTCCAGCCTGATCTTGAATGTCTCCAGGGATGGGGCTTCCACCACCTCTCTGGACAACCTGTTCCAGTGCTTCACCACCCTTACTGTAAAAACCTTTTTCCTTAAATCTAACCTAAATTTCCTCTCTCTCAGTTTGAAGCCATTCCCCTTTGTCCTATCCCCACAGACCCTGCTAAAGAGTCTGTCCCCCTCTTTCTTATAGCACCCCTTTAGATACTGAAAGGCAGCCATCAGGTCACCTCAGAGCCTTCTGCTCCAGGCTGAATAGGCCCAGCTCTCTNTGTATACGCTGAATTATGATTCTAGGAGATTTCCATAGTACAGTCATGCTGTGTGCTGATTTCTACTCTTGTTAATATTCAATCATTGCAGCTCAGTTGCTCTCTCTGTTCTGATATAGATCCTCTTGGGTACCTAATAAACATTGCCAGAACATACTAAGAGATCTGATTTCTTCTTTCTTTTTTGGGGAAAAAAAAAAAAATAAACACCTTTTATGGCATTGGAAAAGATACCTCTCTGTCTTTAGAAATTGAAACAATTGAGAAGACCTTGTAATATCTGAGAGACTGGAGACCTATAATCTGCTGATTCTCACACACAATATGTTTAGAATTTGTTAGCATCTTTTAATTTCCAGTATAAAAATTGTTTTATTTACAGTTCTCTTATTATTGCATTTTCTGTTTCAATACATTATTTTCTGATTGTCTAAGTACTCTCCTTATCAATCTGAACAAATTTGTTCTTGAGTGGCTTGCTTTGTTACAGTTCTAAGTGTTTCTCATTACCATTCCACATCTCTCAGTCTTCAGTTTCCCATTTCCTCATTTGTTTTCCTCAGATTTGTCCCAAACATGCTCTGTTATCATAGTTATTCTTTTTCTATCTGGAATTTTTTACACTAGTAGCAAATTAATGATTAACTATATCTAATTCTTTGGAAACCATATGGGTACTTTTTCCATATTCTAATACCTAGTATGCTGTGCTTAAGCTACTAACATAAAGATGAGTAAAGAGCTGGAGTGTTTGTTCCCCCAGCTTTAAATATCTATGTTATTACATTGGCTTCATCAGGTGTGCGTAGAGTGCTGATGTGTGTACAGACTAAGTAATGCCTTATATTTGTAATACTTCAAGAACATGCAAAAATAAGAGCCTGAAATTGAGTTTTACAGTCCTATTAAAAACAAACAAACAAACAAACAACAACAACAAAACACACGAGTCTAAACAAAAACTAATCAGTGTTCCTCATGTTTCATGCACTGACTCGGAAACATTTCAAACATGTTTCGTTGTAACCCAGAACCTCGTGTAGCAGACTGAAGGATCTCACTAGCATGCATTCCCCTCAAATTTTGGTGAGCCCTCTCATAGCTTATCACTAGTGAGCCTGAATTTATTCCTTTTTCCCTCTGAATCTAGAGTAAAATTTAATCAATCAGCCTTGCCTACAGGCATGGACAGTTGCATAAACTGTCCTGTGATTGAGAAACCCATATTATACCCATGACACCAGCCTTGGTGCCATGTATTGATCAGCTGAGTCTGCCTTTCCTTTCAATATTGTTCCCTGCTACTGCAAGGATAGAGGAGATGTGTGATCCTGATACTTTAAGCAGCTGTCCCAAGGCCCTGAAGTCTTGATTGTCCTTGGACTTCTCTTTGCTACTTTGTCTTTATCAATGTGAAAAAACAATAATGGATGATAAGCAGAGAGCTGTACCAAGCTATGGAGTTTTGCAGTAACATCTTATACCCAAGCTCCAGGAAGGCTTCAGATTTCCTATGGATTGGGTCTAGTCAGCAGATGAGGCTCTGTTCTCCTTAGAAGCGAGCCACCTATGACAACAATACTTTGTTTTTCTCTCCTGATCGAGATTATCATGACATGGGGGACATGCTGACTAACCATAGGTGACTCCTCTAACCTGGATGAATCTTTGTCCGCATCATCATTTGCCTGTCAATCTAATTCCAGACCCTCATGGTTACTGTACAAGGACATCCAGAAGGGTGAAATAGGCAGGAAGGTGAGCCTTGTGCTGTCCCAAGCAGAAATCTGCTTCCATTCCCCTCTGTCTTTAGTTCTCTCCTTCTGCCTGGTGGTGAGGAGTTCCTTCTTTTCTTGTGTTGTGCGCAGCCGACACATCTGTCTCAGGGGTAGCAGAGCACAATTCCACCAGTCTATCTCCTTCTGTAACTCCCTGATGCTCCTCAACCTCCACGCCTTCTCCCAAAGCTCTGACTGCAGGCTTTGGGAGTAATCCAAAGCTAAAGTCTGGGAGTAACCCAAAGCTAAACCCAAAGTTTCCACCACAGGCTTCTTCTACCTGGGTGCACCTTCCATTGGTGCACTCACTGCTGCTGACAGACCATCACAGAAAGCTTGGGCCCACCCTCCAGCCTGAGGCCTGGATGTTCCCATATTCTCTTGGGAGTTCTTTCTGCATTGCTACATTGGTTCATGTGGCTGGAGAGGCCACATGGGATGCAGAGGACGTGGGTTTTTGCAGGATGGATACTATGACCAAATCTCCTTTCAAGAAACTGACAACTGCTCTTGGAAGAAGCGGAGGTGCAGGTGCTGATCTCTTCTCTCTTTTGACAACAACATGACCCAAGGGAATGGCATGGATCTGCATGAGGGGAGGGTCATTTTGGGCATTAGGAAAAAGTTTTTCATGGAGAGGATGGTCAGGCACTCGAACAAGGCCCCCAGGGCAGTGGTCACGCTGCCAATCCTATCAGAGTCCCCAAAACATTTGAAAGCTATCAGAAATATGATTTGATTTTTGGCTAACCCTATGTGGAGCCAGTAGTTGCTCTTGATAATCCTTGTTATTCCCTTCCAACTCAGGATATTCTGTGATTCTGATTCTAGGTGAAGTACGTGTAGTTGTACAGAGTTAGCCTTTTTTGCACCTGACCCTCAGAGAAAATAATGGTTTTTTTTTGAGTTATGGCTGCCAGTTAAACTGTGAAATCCCACTCCTTGAGTAGGAGATTCTATAATTTTATGATTCTATAATCAGTGGTTTTCTACTGAAACACACAGAATGTTGAAAGCCCTTTACTGTATAGCAAAGCACAACACTTTTCTGAATCCGGCTCTTCTGTGTAAGTCTATGAGACAGTATTGAACCTCTGCTGGTACATACATCTGCATTCTAGAGATCTAGGAAAGACCAGAAAAACAATGAGAAATACAAGGTGTTCTGCAGAACAAGGAAATCATTACATGTTTGGGAAGTCAGTTCAAATTAGTGAAGAAGGTATAGATATCAGAAGTTGAGGGTAATAACACTCCTTAGAGCTGCACCAAGAAGAAAATAAATGTTCTAAATTATGAACTCTATACTGCTCATTTCCTCTTCTCATCAGAGAAACAGTAACTTTAAATACAATCAGGAAGCATTTTCACTGTTTTGTAGCTATGATTTTGAGCGTTGAACAGTTTTTGTCTTCCTTACAATGAAGTGATACATTCAGATGAGCCACATGTCCAAAGTGCAAAATCTTGCAAGCCAAATCTCTATATACAAATTCGATATTCCTTTCTCACTGCACTCTAGCCAGGGACTACTTGTGCAGGGTGTCGGCCCAGGGAGATGTGCAGCTCTTATCCATCTTGACACAGATATTTCAGAGGAAAGAGATAGCACCAGGTAAACACGCACAATTGCAGCATCTCCTCGAAGGCTTGAAAGCTATTGATAATGTATAAGTGTCCCAAATGCATCATCTACAGCAAAGACAAAGATCTGTATATTTTCTGTGTTTACTGAGGCATTATAGTAAGGAAACCATTCAGCCCTGCAGTGACAGGCATTGAAACCTCCCATGTTTGAAAGTTCCACTTGATGTCTAGATGTTTTGTGTAAAGATTTGTTTTCTTTATGCATTTAATGATCAATAACTAGTTATTTTCTATCCTGCTAGACCATAATTCTATTAGGTGTTGAAAGCTTGCGCCACAAAAAACAATATCAGACTTATCACCATGCTTAACGGACAAAAATAGCTGCACATACTAAAACTGCCAACACCTGATAGACAGCAACACTAGGTTCAGGACAGATAACTTTGAACACTTGTTGAAACTCTCTCCACATGTGAACTAGCAACATCCCAAATACCAAATATCATGCAGGACTAACAATAACAGGGTTACACAGAATCACAGAACTGCAAGGGTTGGAAGGGACCTCTAGAGATCATTTAGTCCAACCCCCCTGCCAAGGCAGGTTCCCTAGAGCAGGTCACACAGGGAGGCATCCGGATGGGTTACCGGTTAGATTTTCTTTTTTTTTTCTTTTTTTTTTGGAAAATTGTGTCCTTTTTCCTCTTTTTCATACTAAAAGATTCTAGCCATGTGTTTACTCTCAAACAAAATGTACACAAGAACTGACAGAAGAAATAATTTCCAAATATTTCATGTTCACTACAATGGTCTTATTACGCAGTACAGCTTCAGATAATCTCACATTAAATTACAGAAGAGGTATTAGGAAGAATGAGTATGATATAACATTTAATTTTATAAGCTGGGTTTTTCCAGGAATATGAAAAAGGTAACATTCCTGAGAAACTTAGCACTGTTACACAGGGACAAATTACGTGCATGGTACTTTTTTTTTTTTCTCCCACAAGTTTCATATTTGAGAAGTATGAATGCACGTGTATTCATCACCTGACTTTAGTGGAACAGGGCAGGGATTTGAGTTTCCAGGAAATTTGATTAAGCATCTATGAGATAAGCATACAATTGATCCAAGTGAATCTTTGATAGCTTATTCTAAAGTATGATATGTAATCTAGATCAATTTATAAAGCAGTTAATGAAAAAATGCACATTGTTTTTAATAACAGAAAGATGAGTAGTACATTATGAATCACAGTTTGAGGAAGTATTTATGTTTTATAAAGCTCATGGGCTTCTTTCTACCTTCTTGAGAAACTTTCTGGCCATTATATGAATTGTTTAAGCAGAAGATATTCAAAGTATTTTTGTCCACTGGCAAAAAATATTAAGGCTCTAAAACATAATAAGTGTGTAAACCAAAAGAGAAAAGAGATAAATGAAGAAATTTATTGCGAGCAAAACAACATTTTTGCTATTAACAAACAGAAAAGATGAGAACTAGGAGAAATTAGAGAAAGAAGAATGTGCTGTAGTTTTTAATCCAAATCAATGTGATTGGAAAAAGAATATTTTAAAAGTATTTCCATGTGGGCAGAATAAGTGACAATTATGCTTTGACTGTCCTGGGTACCACTGATAGTTTCCTTCTGGAAAACTCTTCAATAAAAAAAGTAAGAAAGAATTTGAAGAAAAAGCCTGTCTTTATGTAATACAACATATTATACTATATTCACAACTCTGCTAGTAACCATTGCAATCGTTATCATTAGAACGATATATAAATGAATTTAAAAACAATTTGTGTTGTAAAGGAAAAACAAAAAAAACAATAGATATCGCTATACTTCAAGACGTGTTATATATGATTCTCACAGTTTCAAAGGAAACATTATTATTATCTAAATTGAACTCTCTAGTCATTTTTATTTTTTTTTAAAGAAGCACTATAAAATATAGTAACAACAACTTAGTAGCAAAGCCTTAAAAATGAAATATATGTGATCATTTCATATATGACTTGCAATCCTCCCTATCTGTGGTAGAAAAATAATAGCATTAAGAAATGTGTTTTCCTTTTCTGAAGATCCCAGAGAGGTCTTTGTGTTTAAGTAGCCTTCAACGTTATCTTCTTCACCGTTGTATTATCAACACTCATTTTCTCTTAACTTGCTTCTCGTTTTTGTCCTCTAAATTAAATTTATTCCTTTACCAACTATCTTCTTTACTGAAGTCTGTGTTGCAGACTGTCATGACTCTTAGAACTGGCTCATATGGCAATAAAAAATACCTTACCCTCAACTTTGTTTTTCTTACTGTAGCATCTTATCTGTACCAGGTTTTTTAATGATGTTTCTTTTCTGATGTTTACAAGTGTTAAGGCATGAACCCTGAATGCCTGAGCTGAAGGTTGTCTTCTAGCTGAAAAGGGTCCTGGAATGCCAAAAGGGAAAATTTTGATATTCTAGTGAGTTTGGGGATAGTGTTTTGTAAGATTTGGAGCAAAACAGAGAGACTTTTTTCTCTTGCTAAATACTAAGTATAAAAGTATATTTGTTATAAAAATGCACAAATGCAAAACCTCAACATGAATATGCAGCAGAAGTATTTCCAAAAACCTACCTTGAAAATGAGCATTGAACAAACAGAACAGGAACAAATTTTTCCATTTAATTTTTTGAGCTACATTACGTGCATTTATTACTTTATGATACATAATATTTGGTAAGTCTTTTAGAAATCCACAGTCATTAGAATCTCCATATTCCTATAATATTCTTACCCTTAAAATCACCAAATCTTATATCTGTCTTCTTTGTTATCATGGCAATAGACATAGTCACGAGGAAGTCAATCATGAGCATTTTATCAGGGTTTACTTAGATTTTCTTCCTTTTATTCTAGGACTTAATATGCTTTTCATATCACACTGCATTGAAGGACTTGGTCTATATCACCTCACAAGATTTTTCATAGAATCATAGAATAGTTTGAATTGAAAGCGACCTTAAAGATCATCTAGTCCCAGCTCTTCTCTATAGGCAAGGGCAAATTTCAGTAGATCCAATTTCCCGAAGCACCATCCAGCCTGGCACTGAAAACTTCCAGGAATGGGGCATCTGCAGATTCTCTGGATAACCTATTCCAGTGCCTCATGACTCATTGTGAAGAATTTATTCCTTAAAACTTTTGTGGCTTAACCTTGCAGGCAGCTAGACACCACGCAGTTGTTTGCTCACTCCGCCGGTCTTCCTCCCTACCCATTAGTCAATTAAATGAATCGTTCCTCAGAAACAATAAAATTTTGATGCTTCATATGACATTGACACAAAATATTGCACATTGTCTTGGCTTTTACGGTACATATGTCAAATGAAGCTAGTGGAACCAGGAGTAGAGCCAGGCCAAACACAAACAAACGCACCTTTGCTTGGCAAGGAGCAGGGTGACAAATTATTCTTGCAAAGCATGCTATGAACAAAGATTGCAGAAAATCTTTCAGTGAGTTCAAAGAACAGAGAATCAGTGAAGGTTATTAAGGAGACAGGAGTCATGTTTTGCTCATGTATTCTCACTTAAAATTTGGGAAAATAGAGTATACCACACAGAATAAATTATAATTTTTCACTAAAATGAAATTATCAGGCAGATAATTTATTAACATCAGGGAGATGTTTATTAACATTGGCTGTGTTTAAAGTTAACAAATCATGAATGCTAAACTAAAAGTGTTGAATTTTTGAAGATGAAATCTTGCTTTGAAATATTCCGTAATTTAAAAAGAAAAAAAGAAGACTGGACTCCTATAATGCAATGAGATCCAATACAAGACAGAAATCTGCAGTGATTAAGATTCTGTCATGCCACTTAGAACCTGTGTAAAATAGGCAGAATTTAGAAATTGTTAATAAAACTCAGCTAACTCATGTATACTATTTGTTAGTTAGACACATGAAACCTTGATATTCTTCCTTCTGTTGATATTTTTGACTATATTTTCTTTCTGAAGCAGTTTAATGCAGAGTTAGATGACTTTGTGGCCTCATATGTAAAGGTAAATCATTGACCAAAGATAACTTCCCTGATGTTTGTTTACTTCAGAAGAATTTGTACTCAGTTACTGGTTGGTTTTTCCTTAAAATGGCCTATGGAGTTCATGCTTTGGTCTTCCATTTCTTTTGCCATAGAAATAAATTTAAAAATCATTTAAGCCTAAGAATAAAGTTTAAATTAACCAAGAAGTTAAATTCATAGAAAGAACAACATATTTACAGAAGTATGAAGAAATGTAATAGGAAAACAAGCTTTGAAAACGTTATTAGCATTCTGAAATAGTTATATTCATAAATTTTCATTTGATGACTGTCTTTTGCTTTTCTTCCGTTAAAATCCTCACACGCTGAGAGCTTTAGAAAAGAAAATAAAGTCTATGTTCCCCAAGAATGTTATTTCCACATTACAAAAACAGTAAGCATATGAATGACAGTATGACTTCTTCAAAAACAAGCAAAAGAACCTTGACTAGGCAGGCACTGAAAATTGATGAGATAAAACTCATTGTAGTGTTGCGATAATTTTTTAAGAAATTTCATTTTAAAACAGTTAAAAAGACTTGAACTTTAGCAGGAAAAAACAACTCCTGTAGGTCAAACTAAAACAAAAGTGATGGTGGCTTTAATTTCTGACTTTGTGATTTATGCCTTTTTTGTGTGTTTCAAGTCTTTCTGTTCACTGTAACACAAATTCTGGTCTCTGATGTTCTTGTACTTTTTTAGTTCAGACCTGTTGTAACAGTAGTAATTGGTACAGAGTAACACTAGCTGGAGACATATGCACTGCAATCCGTAATGCACATACAGGTGCGCTAGTTAAGTGCAAATGCTCATGTCCAAATAGCTATGCCGATCTAATAATTCTGGTACCAATTTCACCAGAGGTCTATAATTGTCCTTATTTCAGTTGAACACTATTTTAAAGACTATTTTCATTCACATATTTAGTCAATTTAGCACTATTTCATGATCAGTGATTATCAGTATCATTTCTTTTTGACGAACTTTCATTGGCCTGCAATCCATTTCACAAATTTTGTAAGATATTGAAAGTAAGTTTTCTAATTAGTTTAGTAAAAGTTTAATTTCCTCCTCAACCTTTTAGACTATTAAAATTTTTATAATATTTCATGCAATACATATCAAGCTATAAATCACTACTGAAAAAAAGATACAATGTACAACAAGCAAAAATTTTGATATAAAAAGTAAGATGATGTAATTTTTTTCTGAGCTAAGGCTTCAAAAATAAGAAAGATTTTGTCTATCTCTTAGTCTATCTATACTTTTTAAATCTGTATGACTTTATGCAGTAAAATCAATGTTACCCAATTTTTATTGTTTTGTTTGTTTTATAATTACTGTCTGCTGTTATTAATTTTGATTGGCTTAAAAGAAAAATCAAAAAAAATTCTATCTGATCTTCTTTTCCATATTAGCTAGATCTTCTCATTCTGCTAGAGGGCTCAAGGTAAAGGTAACACCCAGAATTTTGTATCATCAGAGCTCATCATTGCACTTTAGGAAATTAATTTTTTGCAGCACTTTTCCTAGTTGACAGGATCAGACCTGAGGTAAACTTCATTTTTATAACAATGCATCATGTCTTTCAGAAAATTTGTGAAATAAAAATTTTAAATCAACCTTTTTTCATTTAAAAATCTAACTGCTCCTGTTTTACAAGTGTCTCAGCTGTAGACCTCACCTGAAGTATTGTGTTGAGTTCTGGGGCCCCCAAAACAAGAAGGATGTGGAGCTGTTGGAGCGGGTCCAGAGGAGGGCCACGGAGNGATGAGCTTACTCTTCCAGACTCAGTAAGAAAGCAGGCATCATCTAAAAGCATTATTAATGATTTTACTCTTTTCTGACCTTGAAATGTATTCAAGTTGCTTGACGTGCACAAGGTCTTCAACTTCTTAACTACTTGAAAAGTAATATCTTCATTCTTTTTGTAGGTAAATGAATTTGAAATTATTAACATGTCGGAAGATCAAGTGTCACAGTAAATATTTCTTGTTATTTATACTGAGTAAGATTGCTTCTTAATTAAAGTGACAGTTACAGTTATACTCATTAAAAAGTAGTAAAATGAAATACAGTCAGCTCTGAGATATTCTTAAGATGTTGACAGTTTAATAACCACTTGTTGCTAAATGATTTCTAATACCCTGACATTTCTGAACAGTTATTTGATTTTAAGGCACTCATTCTGTCACTATTATGAAAAGATATGATAAAGATTTCATCTGTCTATCTGTGATTATTGTGGCAAAGTGCTAATTTAGTTTATGATTAGGTTTAAAATGTGCAGACGGAGGATGGGACAAGAAAGGATTTTAGACCACTATTCATTTTATTACATAGAAATATCTTTCTTGCATTCATCTTCACAGAGTCTAAGTGCCAATGTGCCATGTTTTTTTTTACACATTTATTGTTCATATGCATTAAAATAAGAATGTACTTTTAACAATTTTTTAAAAAGTGATTCAAAAAATTATAAAGCTAGAAGAGAGAAAATAATATGTTTCTTTCAACTCAATAAAAATTGAAGGATTTTATGAGCTGCTTTTCTCAGCGGATTTTCATTGTTTTTGTACTTTATAGTCATGATCAGGCTCATCACAATAATTAAAAAGAAGGAAATGATTTCTACTTAGTTCATTTTTTTTCTATATAAATTAATACACATTATTTTTTTATTACCACCTTTTGATTTATCCTTACTATTCTCACCAATGGTCATTTCACCTCAAACAGGAGAATCCTGCATCCAGCACACAAGAGAAGAATTTCTTAAGAGTTTAGAAATGAAACTAATTACCTAATTGCATGTCTTTACTGGTTAATTATCTCAAAAAAAGTTAGTTGATGTTGATGATTAAACTATTCCACTTACACATTTTTAAAAAATACTTGGTTTTGGAGAACTGATTAGGTATACAAAATATTCTATTGTAAAGTTTTTGTAAACTAAAGTTTCTCCTTGCACTCCAGGCAAATGTGGATAAGATTAAGTTATATGATTGTTGAAATTTTTTTTTCTGTTTTTTAAGGACTTTCAGTTATCTCTTTCAATGTTGGAAGTGCTTGTGAAAAATATGAAATGTGCAAATTTATTGTGGTACAAGACTGCTGCTTACTATTTCTTCATAGCTATTACCGTAAAATCTTACTGAAATCAGTCATAATTCACTCATGCACAGATGAAGTGAATTTGCTCTAGTAAATTTACTAAGTAGTTCCAACGTGGTGGGTTGTTTTTTTTTTTCATTGCTCTACAGTCTTATGCCAGATCAAATATAGCAGAAATCATCAGAGACAATAATAAGTGAAGTGTGTGTCAGTAATGCAAAGTTCCATGCTAAAACATTTGTCAAGAAAGAAAACAGAACACGTTTATTTCAGAACTATTCACCTTGGTCTTAGTTTCTGGGAAACACCTGCTTCAGATTTAATATGTTCACACTTTGCAACAACATGTGGTCACCCAGTTTGCATAGCAGGTAAGTTGGCACTTAGCTTCACAAATTTGAATATCTTTGTAGTCCTGTTGCTAGTAAAGAAAGTATTCACGTTTTTACAATAATGTGGAGGTTTAACTTGGCAGGTAGCTAAGCATCACACAGCCATTCACACACTCCCCCAGAGTGGGATGGGGTAGAGGATCATAAAAAAGACGAAACTTGTGTTTTGAAATAATTTTTTTCAGTTTAATAGGACAAAAAAAGGAAGGGAAAGTAGTACACAGGTTGCCCTGAAAGTAATGTCTTTTATTTATTCCCATGGAAACTACAACAGACGCAAAGAGCACAATAGCAATAATTGATAGAGCAAAATCTAAGCTACAAATATTTTTCAGCACTGCCACCACCGTTATCTCTGCATTTTTTCCAATGATGAACAAAAGCCTGTATGTTGTGCTCAAAAAAATCTGCGCCAGCGGAGGTGACCAACTGTTTCCACTGTTGAAATGCACTATCCACCACCTCACTGTTTGGTCTCCATCCACTGTTTGGACTTCATAAATGTTCAGCAAGTGATGAATGTCAATGGGTGCTATTTTTTTCTGCGTGGAAGAATTCGATAGCACACCTTTTCTTCATGCACAATTCCATGTCAGACACTATTTTGTCAGGCTGCCCATCTGCTGCCATCTGTTGCACAAGAACAAAATGTAGTGGAATGTTGGTGGGAACATTCAGCCCCTACTACCATATCATCAACATCCACATCTAATGTCATGGGACAGCACAATAAAAATAGGAGGCATTACTTTTGGAGCATGCCGCATATTTTACGTCTATTATATTAGTCACTTTCAGGAACACAGAAAGCTCAAGATTTTATCTGACATATAGATTTTATCCGAAATTGTGTTTTTAGTATCACTTTCTACCACCTACTTTCTTTTTTTTGTAATCTTTCTTTCTTACATGCAGTAGTCACCTACCTATTTATTAATAACAAGAAAGCAATATCAAAGATTAACCAAATAGCTTTAGAAAATTGTTTGATACTCATGAGGTGACCTTCACGTGTATAAATGATTAAGTATGTTGCAGTCGGAAGATCAAACTGAATATTAGGTTCCAAATGTGATCAGAACAAATATACCACGAATTATCTTGCCTGTGTTACAAAATAACATCTATTAAAAACATATATTTTTATGAAATCTTAAGAAATAGCAAATTGATAGATAGCAATAAAGAAGGTCTTTATGTTACCAGAGCTTTTAAATTTATAGCAGCAAATGAAAGCAGTTATCATCTGAAGTTATCTGATGCAGTCGTCCATGAACCGGTCCGATGATGTGTTGTGCTTTAATCCAGCAGACAGTGAAATGCTACACAACTGTTTGTCCACTGCCCCCTTCCACCTGGGGAGAGAGCTAGGGAGGGGGAAAAAAACACGAAGTGGGACTCATGACTTGAGATAAAAACTATTGCTAAGACCAAAAAGGCAAGGAAAAATAACAGTAATGATAATAATATGTATTTATATTTACAGAACAAGTGATGTGCGAAGCAGTTGTTCACCATCTGCAGACCAATGACCACCCAGACCCCAGTAGCAACAGCAGCACATTTCACCTGGCCAACTCCCCCCATATTTATTGTTCAGAATGATGTCGTATGTTATGGAATATCCCTTTGGCTAATTTAGGTCAGCTGTACTGGTTCTGTCCTCTGCCAGATTCTTGTGCCCCCCCCCGTCTCCCTGTTGGCAGGCAGAACAAGAAGCTGAGATGTCCTTCGTTCTGTACAGCACTGCTCCACAACAACTAAAACACTGGTGTCTTATCAACATTGATTTTTTCCTAAAGCCAAAACATAGCACCAAAAACATAGCGCCATAGGAGACACTAAGAAGAAAATCAACTCAATTCCAGTTGAAAACAGGACAGGTTGTCACTCAGTCTTAATGGATAAATGTGCTTCACAAG
The DNA here is from genome assembly GCA_013396635.1 of Penelope pileata. Taxonomy (NCBI): domain Eukaryota; kingdom Metazoa; phylum Chordata; class Aves; order Galliformes; family Cracidae; genus Penelope; species Penelope pileata. The sequence goes on from WBMW01001711.1 coordinate 64,840, forward strand.
CACAATAAACAGAAAGCTTGTGCTAATGTCAGCCTCATTAAAAATATCAGAGACTGAACGGATGTGAAAGTAATCTGCTTGACTTCTGTTGCTCCAAAATTTAGTTCTTCCTGGTCTTGGTTGATATTCGTTGCTAGAGTAATTTTTCCCTCTACAGAAGGACCCCTGTTCCTCAGCAAATTAATATCTTCAGTTGCATCTGCTGTCTATCCAATAATGTTTGTAAATAGTTTTCATCTTTGGGAAAAATATATATATATATATTTCCTACACCGAGCTATGCATATTCCTAGTTAGGTCTGTAAGGCACATGCAAAAGGCAATGGGCATACCATGTAACAGAAAAAAAGTCAAAATCAGTTCACTATCCTCTTACAATACTATATGCAACTGCCTGAATTTGACTGCTTTTTCTTCAGTTATTTGTTTGATTCTATTTTCCAATTCTACCTATTTCAGCTATGAAGTAAATATTTCTCTAACCAAAACAGTCCTCTCCAGCTTCCCCAAATCATCATGCCTTCCATGTTTTTAGACTGGATTGCATTTCCTCCTTTTCGTATATGAGTTTTAGAGATTCAATGTCAAGCTTATCAAATCCTGTACAAATTGTCATATGAGCTTGCATTACCTCATGTCTACTCTTTTAAACATATGTATACACCTGAATTTCATTGAATTTCCACATCCCCATGCAGATTCTGTCTGGATAGTCATCTCCAAAGTGCTGCTGCCGGTCCCTTCCTCCGCTTTGTCATTAGCTATTAGTTCTGCTTTTGTTTTGGAGAAGAAATGTGTAAGGCAGTTCATGTAGCATACGGTACTCCTCAAGCTCCTGAGAGGTGTGAATGTATTTAATCATAGAGGAAATGCTAAAGCCAGAAAAAAAGGGTCCATTTTCTATCTGTGAGCATAAAATTCTGAGTCAAATGTCAGATGTAAGTCTTTACTCGGTAACGTATATTCAGGAAACAATTTTCTTAGGCAACACACTTGAGAACTAGGCAGGTGTAACACTTGTCTTCTGTGTCTTCCTTGCTCCCTCTTGTTAACGTCTTTTTCAATTCAGATTCCAGTCCTGGGATGAGGACAGAAGCAGGAAATTCTACCCATTTAGAAAACAACAAAGGTCATGAGGAATCCTGGTTTTACCATTTCATCCTTTCTGAATATGCTGCCTGATTAAATGCATGTTTAGACATATTACATAATAAAAAGAAGTCTTTTTTGCACATGAATTAAAAGTAAGAAAAATAACTGTGAGATGATTCTTTGCTTGAATTTTGTTTAAAAGTGGCAGATCCTGGCTATAAGTCTACTTTACTGATGATGTACTACAAAGTTATGTTGTTTTCATGCTGTAGCTTTGTGTAGTGCTTCAAAATCTGAATGTACTGATTATACTATGCAAGAGAAAAATGTGTATTCTGACAGAAGTCCTTAAAAAGAAGAGTCTAAAGGCATGAAGAAAGCACAGGCTGAGACTGCATGCAGAGAAGAGGCATAGTGAAGTTATTTTCAGAAATAAGTAGAGTGAGAAAAACAATATTGCTAACAGATTTAAATCAAACATGAGCTACAGTTTACATTTCAGACTGTAGACTTAATGCTTTTGAAACGTATAAATCCAATCTGCAATTTTGCCATGGTATTGATATGAATGTATCTGTCATTTGATAGTGTCATTTAAAAGCTATGAATAATCCTTAATATTATTTACTGCTACTGTATCAAAGAGATGGAGTGATCAAATTTCCAGCCTTTGCCAGAAGTGTCCTCTCCAATATGATTAGCATAAGTATTCTGATGGAGGAATAGAAATGTTTAACATGTACAAAATAATGAAGAATATAATTTCAGATATTTAAACTGAGGAAACTTGGCTTCAAAGAAGAGATCAGTAGGGAAGAATAGTGATTGCGTGTAATGTAAACTGAAAAAGAAAGAAAGATGATAAGAGGGAAGAGAAAGAAAGAGAGAGAGAGAGAGAGAGAGAGAGAGAGAGAGAGAGAGAAAGAGAAAGAGAAAGAGAAAGAGAAAGAGAAAGAGAAAGAGAAGAGAAAGAAAGGAAAAAAACTGATGAACAAAAACAAATAGATTTTGCTTTCATTTTAGTGCTAAAATAGAACTTTTCTTTTTCCATTCAACTTTATGTACATTTATTTATATAACAAATACTGTCTTTCACAGAGAAGTAATAAAACGCTCAATAGAGTTATTAGTATGCAGACCATAACCAAATCATATAAAATAAGCTCTCTAGACCATACATCAACATACTGTTACCAATAGGTGTGGTAGAGTATGTATAGAAAGGGCAAGTGAGGGCAAATTCTTTGCAAGTTTATTAAGCAGATATATCTGGCAGATCTGAGACTATGAAAAGGAAATCTAAGGAGGATGGAGTTTTGAAAATGTATGTGTGCAGACACAAGCCCTGCTGCAAATTGTCTGACTGGGTTTAAATCTTGAACCACTGGGTCATTCCTGAAAGGGCAGAATAACAAATGCAAAAATATTCTATGAATGCAGCTTGAATTTTGACTTCCTGCTTGTCTTATTCAGTGTTTTAGTTAATCTGAAAAGCTTGATTATAGTCCTAAGTATTGAACAAATGAAGAAGCACAGTTATTCTTATTTTTATAAGGCTCATATTGGTAGAAGAATCCCTTCTCCATGCTCTGAATATGGGAATTCAGTGGCAATATGTTCTGGGATGAAGAGTATGTCCATGGCAAAAGTACAAAACCAAGCTTCAGTACATTTTATGAAAATGTGTTATGCTTAAGATTGAGCACTTAGGAAGTAATGTTACCTGAGATGTCTGATTAGTGCCTTGATCCTAAAGCATTTTTCTCCCTGCTGTAGACTTGACACTGTGTGGAAATATCTCATTACCAGAACTTAATGTTCAACAAGTAGACATAGGAGTCCTGAAAAATAACTTTATTCAAATAAAGGGGGAGTCTACTGGGGCATTTCCCCATAGACTCCGTAGACCTCGTAGACAACCTCAAATTGTTGGGGTACACAGACTCCTTTTTATCCCTGCACCCTACTGCTATAGTGAGACCTCCCCCTTTCTCCATTGGCTGAGGTTCTTGGGGTTACATTCTTCTTGGTCTGCCTACCACACTCTCATCCCCCCAGTAGGTACCTCCCATAGTTTTCTTTGCCTATGCACACTTTGTAATCTGCATTCAGTTTGTTGTTTTGCCCAATTCGATCCATCTTTGTCTCCTCCTCGACAAAGTCCATCTCCTCTTTGTTCTGTCATGCAAACAAGACCCACAAGCAGATGCCAAGCTGGCATTTCCTGCCATACATCTACAAGATGTATCTTTAACCAGTTCTTCTCAGCCTTCCTTCATCAGCTTTATCTTGCTTGCAGGGACTTTCTTAGATTATTTAGACTCTTCTAAATTTCAGTTTATTTTATTTTGCAAGGACACTATTATTCTGCTTTTCCCTTCAACAGGAAAGGAAAAATAATTTTCATTCATCCTATGCTATAAAGCCAAACTAGTGGACTCAGAAAATAAGAGTCTTCCTACTACACCTGAAACTTTTAAAGACACCAAGAGCCCTAGAATCCACTTTTTCCAAGAATCATTGTTTGGATTTTTTTTTTTTTTTTTATATTCTGTACTTCAAACTGTAACTAAAATAAATAAACAAAAAGCAACAACCACAAGGACTAAGGATAAAGCAAAGAACATAACTGAAACTACATGTCTGAGACTCAAGGAGTGCATTATCTCAAATCAACATGAGTCAATCAGCAACACTTCATGGATAGTTTTACATTCAAAAGCATTCCTTTGGACAGAGCCAGCAGTTGTTTGCTTTTGAATGAGAAGTCCCAAGAATGTCTTCTGGCTGAATACTTGGCCTGGGAGCAAGTATTTTCAGCTTGATACAGAGTGTTAGGAGATTAAACCGTTGCATGCTGTGAAGGCAAGATACAAGCTGGCTCTACCTGCTTCCTCTTATCTCTGCTGGTTTAAATTTGCAAAGCCGGGAAGCCGGGAACAAAAGAGTTCCTGATGAGAGCCCCAACCCCAGGAGCTGACACTCCAAAGAGCAGTCTCGACCACTCTGGACTATAAATAAGAAAACACTGTTGTGGTTTGAGCCGGCAGGCCTGAAAACACCACACACTATGATTCCAGAAAATCTCAGACAAACTCAACACAACAATGTATTATGTTGAGCAGGTATCCCTTTATTGTGGCACTGGCTGCATAGGGGATAGCTCCGCCAAGTATGCACACCAGACCATTTTACTCTTCTGCTTTTATGTCACAAAAACATACGTATTCATCACATTCCTCGGGAATCACATACATATTCCAATGAGCTTCCCAAAATGATTAACACAAGTTCCCTCCCACATAAGCATGGGTAGTGCCACCCAAAGTGTCTTCTTGGTGGCTTCTTGGTGGTTGCAGGATGAAGACAGATAGTCTTCCTCAGTGTTGAACTTCTGACCCTTGGTTGCTTTATAGTAAACCTACCTTTGTGATTGGGTTGCTTTATCCATTCTTATCAGAGATGCTCTGTCCTGTCCGTCTTTATCAGGGAGACTTTGATATGCAAACCGTTATCTGGAACACTTTGTTTTGCCTCTTGTCTGGAAGGTTTTGCTCAAGCTGATCACGTAAAGCATTCATTAATAGCCCACCGGTCCCCCATACATTGTCTGCATTAACATCTAACTCAGCACGCATACATTATGCAGGTATCTAAACCAAGGCTAAGGCCCTGTTTCAGTATATTTATCCTTGTTGTTCATTGTCATCCATCGTTCATTTTTATCCTCTGTACCATCACACCTTGGACAACCAAAGACCAACAACCCCTGACACCAAGACATCACTGGAACTGAGGAGTGGTGAAACAGCTTTGCTTTGCTGTTTGTCAGAAACAGTCTGTCTGTCTGTTTCTTTCTTCATTTTCTCTTTTCACTTTATCTTCTTCTACTTTTCCACTCTTTGTAGTAGCCATTGCCTAATATTGTCTTAGAACTTTTGGTACAGAAATAACTCCTTTGTAAAGTACTCTCACTTGTAATGCTTATTAATTTCGTTACCAAAGTAGCCAATTTTATCTCCGAGTATTAGTTGTTCTTAGAAAGCTCTCAGTAAATTGATTTGTATTGTCCTTCTGAGTCCTGGATGACTCTAACGTGGTAGTGACCCCTACTGACTGGAGGAGACGTGTAAAAAATGTAAAATTTCTAAAGAGATTAAAGAAATCATCCTCTACTCTCTAACTCAATCCATTTTAAGTACACAATAGCTTTATTATAATACAGATAAATATTGATACAAGACTAAAAATACTGTGGAAATGAAAGAGATGCATAAGTCATCTTTCTATTTTGGAGTAGAGAAGCAGATATTTTTATGTCTCTAGTCTTCCTTTTGTAGCTATTTGAAAGGAAATGAGTTCTTGAGGGCCAGTATACATAATTTTTTTAAATAAAGAGACAAAAATGATTCATGAGCGCTTAAAAAGTATTAATGGAATCTGCTTTTATAACCCAAAAGTGTGGTCGAGTAACTTTAGGTTCATCTGCTAATGTATCATTCATATTTTGCTTATCTGTATTTAGAATTATGATATCAACATCTCCACAATTTCTGAGAAGTGGCTTATGCATTTACAGTCCAAAGTTTACTGTAAAAATGAATGAGATTTTCATCAATTTTACTTTCACTTTATTTAATTGAATTACTTCAACACCGTTTGATTTTACAACTTAACTGGCTGAACAGTAAAATATGATACAGTAAGTGACACCACAGCATTCTGCACACTTTTTCAGTACTTCCTGTAAGTAAAATAATAAACCTTATATTAATGACTTACAAGGATATTTACATTTGAAACATAATTTTAGAATTTTATTTATTTTTTTCATCATTGTGATTGGAAAATTCTTTACAATTAATAGCTAATTAAAGTAGTCCAAACACTACTCCTCTGTTCTAAAATTCCATGAATGACAAAGCTGTTTTCTTGTTCTACACTCTATTAATTTGTGTATTTTTCTGTACTTATTCTTTGTGAGGTTATTTACTTTATTCATAATGTAACATCAAGAGCAGCAAATAGTTCCCATAGATCCAAGAATCAAGACATGAGATGTAAGATGGCCAACCAAATGACATCAATTTACATATCAAAAATAGTTAGTACACAGTTCTACTACTCAAATGTCATATTCCTTCAGTATTCACGGTAGTTATAGGCAGAAAAGTAACTTCAATGAAAACATCTTCATATCTGAGGTCTTAGAAGGCCTTCCTATTTATTTGTATTTTCTCTTTTTCATTGACCTTCAGAAAAAAATATCTCCATTCCATTCTAGATTCTGTACTGTAGAAGAGGTGATGGATGAGAAAGGAATGCAATGGAAGAAATATTCAGGTGTAGGGAGTCGTTTTATGCTTGACTGAAGGATGAAGGGATTCCAGACTTGGAGGAAAACAATTTGGTTACTATCCAGCTACTTAATTATATATCTAATATAAATTGACAATCTTCATGTAGAGCAATGAAATATAAAATCACCAAAGCTATGCCACAGTTGTCTTTCCCTACTGCTAATCTATCTAACAGTTAACAAAGTTTATTTCCTTTTTCCAGTTTGATTCAAACTCAGAGACTCATTCAACGCCGGTAGCAAAAATTTATCAGTGGCTAGGCCCTCACTCTTCCAAGGTGAAATTCTTTTCTACTGTATATTTACCAATGCATTGTCACATTAGACGTACAGTCTAGTATCATTTTAAATATCCTGAGGGAAGTTATTTCATGACCTAATAGATCTCACTGTCAAGAAGCTTTTAAGTGAAATTCAGCTTCAGTTTTGCCTTTCTTAATCTTATCCCATTACTCAAGAATGAAGCACTCTAAACTAATGTAAATATTTCTTCTCTTTCCCAACACTTAAACTCCTCCAGCAGTTTTGGGCTGTCATCATGTTTCTTTATTAGTTATTACTCACAGACACAATAGAGGTATCCCTGAAGTCTGGCATTTTATCATAGGATAAGGTATTTAAAATATCCACCAAGATTACATGCCAACTGCAGGCAGTAGCTACCATTAGCCATACTTGCAGTAAGCATTTCTGGTGTATACATCCAATTTTCATCTGTTGTACTTATAGTCTTGTAGAATTCCTTCATTCCCCAGTTCCTTCAGTTTCAATTTTCCTTTCATTTATTATTACTGTTACTATTTTTATTTTTTATTTTTTTACATTGCACACTGTGAGATACAAGATAAAAATCTAAATGGCAGTTATTGCTTTAAAAATAGCATAAAATAAAAAGTGACATGTGAAGGAATTTACAGGCTTAAAGACTATATACTGTAAAATTTGTGACAATTTATGACAAAATTTATGATTTATAACTTCTAGTTTCATCTCTCAACACATTAATTCCTTTTCAGTTTTGTGAGAGAAGTAGAAATTAAAAACTTGTGCAAGAGCCAGGTCGGGAAAGAACGGCCATGATCTTAGGAGCGACTTTAGATCTGGTGACCATGGCCACTAATACTGTCCCTATCTTTTGTAGTTTGTGCCAAGTGTTAAAAAACATCAACAGATTAATAACGCACATCTGGGACAAGTTTTGGAGGCAAAGAAGATAATACTGAACTTAATTCAGTAAAAATGCAGAAAAAACTTGAACTGGTTACAAACTCAGGAAATGGATTGTCATTTTTCTTAGGGACTGAAGGATAGTTTCCTGTTGGGAGTACCAAACAAAGGGTATTCACAGTAATAAGATAGGAATGATGAAGTCTTAGGTAAAGGTTTTTGACAAAAACAAAAATCCAGGAATTATTGACTCGGAAAGAGAAAAGCTCCACTGAGGCAGACTGAGGTTAGAGGAAAGGAAACAAGGCCCAAGAAGGCAACATAAATTTAAGCAGACAATACACATGGCAAATGGAGTAAGCATTTATCCTTTCTGTTAAATAATGTGATGACATTGCTTTGCTTATGCATTCCAGATCTTTGATTACTTTTCTCTCTAGGTAACTTCACAGACTCGTATCTACTTCCAGCTCAGATCTGCTTTCCGATATGGCAATTGAGCACTGTGTCCAGCTTTGGGCACCACAACCTAAAAAGAACATAAAACTATTAAAGAGCAGCCAAAGGAGGGCTACAAAGATGGTGAAGGGCCTAGAGGGCAAGATGTGTGAAGAGTGGTTGAGGACTCTTTGTTTGTTCAGTCTAGAGAAGAGGAGACTGAAGGGAGGGCCTTATGGCAGCCTAGAGCTTCCTCACAGAGGGGAGCAGAGGGGTAGGTGCTGATCTCCTCTCTCTAGCAATAGCGACAGGACATGAGGAAATGGCATGGAGCTGCATCAGGGGAGGGTCAGATTGGTCATTAGGAAAAGGTTTTTCATGGTGAGGGTGGTTAGGCACTGGAACAGGCTTTCCAGGGCAGTGGTCATGGTGCAAAGCCTGCTAGGGTTTCAGAAGCATTTCGACAACACTCTCAGAAATATGGTTTGTTTTTTTTGATGGTCTTATGTGGAGCCAGCAGCTGGTTTTAATGGTCATTGTGAGTTTATTCCAACTCAGGATATCATATGATTTGAGAACTATAAGTAAAGAATGATTAGTTTTACAGAATTTACCCTTTACGCACATGAAAAACAGAGAAAATATTGATTTTATTTGCCTTACAACTGCCACTTAAACTGGGAAATACCACTCCTTGAGTAGGATAACCAGAATTACTCAGTTAGTGCATAGGAGCCCAGTCAATCATGTATTATCTAAGTCAATATTTGATCATTTCAGAAAATATGTAAACTAATAGGTTGTAACAACCTCAAATGACTCTTTATAAACTGTATTTTAAATCTTCCTTAGGCCAGAGTTCATGGATTTGGCAGATCACCATTTCTATTTTATTCCAGCCTTCAAATTAGAAATTCAGAGTCTCTTGACTTAACAAGTAATAGTCGCTTTTTTACTTTAACCAATGTGTTTATCTGCCACCAAATAAGCAAAAAAACAGAAGTTAAAAAAAAAAAGTAAATCTGTGCATGTGTAATAATGGCATAATGACAGTACAAACAGGATATAAGAATATTATTATTACAACAGAATAACATGATCTCTTAATGTAGGCTCCCACTAAGCTTTAGTGAGGCATTACAGGCATTACAATAAACCATCTTTGGAAAACAATAATTAAGAACAACTAAATAATACAGAAATGACAGTCTTATTTTCCTGCTGAGTTCTAGTTTTGTCTGAGAACACTAGATAAAACCAAAACGCTTACAATTCAGATGAACAGACAAGGAAATATCCTTCATCTCATGAGTAAAATGTTGAAATTCACCATAGACAGCAAAAATTTATTTTATGTGTCACTATTCCTGTGTATTTTATACATGTATATATGTTAATCAATGTCTAAAGTAAACTTCATATCTATTTCTTAATCTTGCTGACAATTTTCCAACTGATATCAAGTCCTGTTCCTTTAATCCTAATTCTTAATGCCTTTTCAGCTATTAATCATGTTTCTATTTTCCCTTTAGTTCACAAAACACTACGCCTTTTTTTCAATCACTCTCCCTTTTTTTCCATACTTGTACCTTTCACAACCTCCACTTACATTTTCAACATTTTGCCATCAGGCTTTTGCTCCCTCTTATTACAAAATGAATTTTCACCCACTGTTGCACCATCCAAAATAGCCATACCATGTCCTGCTTTCATTTATTATTATATCTCATTCATAAATTTTATAAATTTTAGAAATTTTTCGTATTCATGGAATTCATGGAAAATTTGTGCTATTTCTATCTTCTTTCTATCCTAAAGAGAGAGAATTTCCTGCAGCCATATTCTGACCCTAATCACTGGCTCCCCCACTACTGATGTAGCTATACTTCCCTTTGCCCTTCCTCTGCTGCAGGTATTTTGGCATAAGCAGAAAGAGTCATATTTACTCTTTTGCTTAGCTATGACAATACAAAAGGACAATGAATAAAGCAGTCACTGTAATGTGACCATTCCTTATGAAACTGATAAGAACGATCTCACTGTTACCTCATGTGCTCCCTTTCTGCTCTGTTAAACTCAATCATGTGGCTGGCCCTTAACTTTTTGTTGTATTAGGCTCCCTAATTGCCAATGCACCATAAGACTTCTATTCATTTCCCTATAAATTAGGCAACTTCAGACGAATGAGATGAATTACCTTTTAGAGGTACCTTATTTCTTTTACTAAAAATATGTTTGGAGAACCAGATGGCCAAAAACGATAACATGTAGATTGCTAAATTATATGTGATTAATTCCTTCTTAACGAATATAGTGATACAACTTAAGATAAACAAGCAACACTCAAATAGAATTTCCCTTGTAAATATTGTCTGACATTATGCACTATTTAATATTTACATAGCCCAATTTTTCCACAACAATAAGATTTAACTTTGTTGTGTCTCACCTATTCCTGCCAGTTAGAAGCAGATGATGTAAACAGGTTATTTTCTAATAAACATTGACTAATCTCACTGTATACTATCTTTATGAAATCTTAGGTAATAAGATGGAAAGCAAGAGCTTCTATTGTGATGTCTTGCACTCCAGTAAGTTGATGAAACTGAAGCGACCACAATGCATAGTTATCTGAACTGTAAACTGCCATGCTAACTAGCCCATTATAGAATTACAATAATATAGATTTAAACTACAATTACTAAATTTGGAATTTGAGAAAGAAGATTTCTTAAAAAAAAAACAACATCTTAGTTTTTGCTAGATCAGATAGATTGTGTCAATTAAAACAGGACACTTTGAGCATAAGAACTAAAAGCTTCAAAAATACATATACAGAATATCAGTCAGAATATTTCTATCCATAATCTGTTTGCTAACTGAATTCTTATGCATTTAGAAGAAAGTTAATTTCATGTCAAATTTTTCATTTGCTTTATAAAAGAACTGGTTGTATCCTAGAACATATTACTATTTTATGGATGAAATATTTGAATATTATGTGAGATTATGATCAATAGTCTAGTATCAATTTTAATTTCTATTAATTGACATTGATGGCATTATTTGTTAATATTTCAAATGTGTGTGGACAGATTTTGTTTTTGTTTTTTAAACTCTTATGGTCTACCTCAATTTGTGTCCACAGCTTCCTTCTCACACAGAAATAGAGAAGTAAATTCTTCTGAGTATTGTTGAATATCACATACCTCTTGTTTTTCTTACAAGCGCTTCTCTGTGGTCTCTTTTCAATGCAAATTCAGGGCTAAAGTTAAGAAAGATCTTGCAAATCCACGTCAGATGGACTTGAGTGTGAAGTTGCATTGCCAAAAAAAAATTTAAAAAATCAACATCAGACTTGAGTGGGAAGTCACATTGTCAAGGGAAAAAAAAAAAAAAAAACCAATGAATTCGTAGCACAGTCCTCTGGCTTTTACTACTCTACCAAAAGCAAAAAAATAATAAGAAGATTTTCCTCCAGTCTGAAGCGAACACTCATGTCATGGGAGCGTGTGGAGACTACACAATTTCTGTTCTCTCCAGCACTGAGAATATAAATACAACTGTAATTTTTCAGACCAGAGCATGAACCAGGCTTTGACATTCCTCTCCAGAGAATACCTGAGAAAAGGTCAAAAATAGGACAAGTCTATACATTATTTCCCTGTACTACTCCTCCTGATTCAAGTCTAGTTTTTATCTCATTGGCAATACAAAGTGGATTTGCCTTCCATGAATCTCTCCAGACTCCTCTTAAAGTCACAGAAACTTTGAACATCTACCATATTCTCTGGCAAGGAGTTCCACAGCTACACCATCCACTCCATGAGACAATACCTTCAAGCATTTATGTACTTTGTTTGATACCATTTAATTCTTCTACTACAAGAGACTTATGTAGCTTAATTGGAAACCCATGCTGGTTTAGAATGTGAATATGGCATTAGAATCATCTAAGTTTGAAAACACCATCATCATCAGATTCAACCATAAAACTGACCTACAAGTCCCTACGGCTATAAAATTGTCCATGTCACATTCTGAGTTGTGTATTTTCTGCAGCAAAGTGAAATAATCTTGGAACAAGGGCAGCTTAATTTTGGCATATATTCTATGTTCTCTGGGGCTGCCAGTGGTTAAAGAACAGCACACACAGTGTTTTGATTCCAGATGATATTATCTGTAAATATAAACATGAGAATGAATTTCTACTGCTATATGAATCTTTGACATGACTCAATAAACTGTTCCTGTGTAATTCATCTAGTCAGTAGACCACAGTGTTTATTGTTTTGCTTCAGAGGCTTTACTGTTCCCTCCAGTCCTATCCATTCAAAATAAGAAGCCAGCTTGCACCCAAATTTTTAAATGAAATAAGTAAATTTGCTTCTGAATATAACACAATGCAATTAATATATATTTATTTCTGAGGTCCACCTCATCACCTTGACCTGCTTTTGCCATCCACAATAGAATCCCTGGCACTTAAACAGTAAGCCGGAATCGCATTGTATAGGTATGCACTGTGTATGTACATAAAACTATAAAATATGTATTATACAAATTCTGTAAAAATTAGATTAGTAGTATAAACATAAAAATATGTCTTCTCATAAAAGCTACAGAATTTCTGTATATAGAAAACAAATATACAATTCAACATTGTTTTACATGGTAGGCTGTCAAAATTATATGAAATATAATAACTAATAACGGAATGTGATTAATAACACCAAACATAAAACTGATTTAATCAGTTTTCCTCCCTAATAACATTTCTTTCTATTTTCATATGAAATACTGAAACTGAAATCTTACCCAGGCCATGTATGATCAAGCTGTATATTGAATCATGTTGAATAAAAAATTTTGTCCTTATATTTTTCCTTTAATGTCACACATTCCCACTATTCACTCCTGAATTACAGTGATAAAAAGAGATGGAAAGTTCTCTTGTTTCTTCCTAAGTTATTTATTTTGATATGAAATGTGTGTGTATATATTAAAACCCTATACTACGCATCAAAATAAGAATCTGCAAATGTTTGCATTGTAAACATATCAAAATAATTGACATTAAAAAAAAAAAGATTTCTCAAACGTATCTTGAACATTTTAAGATTTAAGTGACAAGGAGAAAATATTCCAAGTTAGGACATGACTCTTCTCTTACCTACAACACAGTGAATCAAGAAAAACTGCCAATTTTTCCACTGAACTTATAATCAATGTGAAGTGAGATTAACACTGTGATGTAGCCAGAACAAGGCTGTGGCACAAAGTCATTGAGCTGGTCATGCAATACCAGCAGTGTTCTTTTTACCCTGTCATTAAATAAGCCTTTAGTAAACAGTACTGACAGTACTAAACTTTTCTCTTGATTAGTTCTCTTACAAATATTCATTTTTTTTCTTTTAGAAATGCAAATGGAATAGTGTGCAGCACTTATTAAAAGCAGCTCTTAATTAGAAAATGTTAGGGGATGCAATTTCAGAACAGCAATTTTAAGTCCAGACATATGCTTCCACCACAGGAGCCATCTCAGTGTCTGTAACATATGAAGAAAATTCATTACTTAGCATCATAAAGATTTCATTGTTCATCTCCAACAGAAACTACAACATGAAGCCCAGAACTTTGCTAAGTATTTCTTTTCTGTGTAATGGTAGATTTTCATCTGTGCATGCTTCTATTTTTCTAACACATATAGTTGATATGCAAATACATTTTTAACTAAATGATTTCCATATTTCAGAGGAGCAGAAGTACCAGATTTTCACATTTGGAATGTAGTCAGTTTTGGTTCACTGCTGGCACTACGTAACAATGCTAACATGGCTTTTTAAATAAATATGCTTGGATTTGTTTCCATTTCTTTCAGTCATTTTTTTCCACCTCTGTTTTCTAAAGATTTTTCCTGGTCTCTTTTTTTTTCGTTTTTTTTTCTTTTTCCCAAGAGTTTTATTTTCATTACTGGTAATTTTTAATTTTTCTTTCTCAAAACTGTGTCATTCCTTCTACTGCCGTTTTTCTTCTTCTGTGACCTTGTTTCTCAGCTTTTCTCATTCATTTCTGCCAAAAAGTGGAAGAGTTCAGCTCTTTCATCTCCTTCAATTTACAGTTCACTTCAGTGTTAATATTTAGCTCATTTCCCTTTTCTTTCCACATTCTTTCTTGACCATGGAAAATTTCAACCAGAAAAAAGGTCTTTTACTCTGGCAGACACCTAAAGAATGTGGTCAGAGAGAAAGATATTCTGAAAATGAAATTTTGCCCAGTTTTGACCTCTTCTTTTTGGCTTCCTTGGGAATCTGAGAGAAAGAAAGTTGCTATGAAGTTACTGCTTTTTGTTTTAGCCTGTAATGCTGGATTCATGTTAAAATCATACTCCTCATTGGAATGCGATTGGCTAAACCTATCTCAGAAACCAGCACATCTGGGAGAGCCTCCACTCTTATTTCATCTTGTGCTTAATGCAGTTATACCAATCACCTCATTCATTGGAAGTATTGCTTGGGGAAAACCAGCAGAACAAAAACCTAAAGGATTAAGTAAGTCTTCAGTTCTAGATGTCAGTCTTTGGGATATTCTTTTCTTTTCTCTCATGAATATTGATAATACATAATTATTCTTTTTGCTGAAGTAAAGTACGGCAATGCTGTGTTGCTTTTCTATTTGCTTACAACTCAGAAGTTTTTTGTATTATAATTTCATACAAAGGCATACAACTTATTATGTCAGTTCAGGAAAATAAATATCTTGTTTTGGAAATAATTCTATGCAGAACAAAACACAAATCTTTTGATGTGTGTCGATATTTTAGGGATGAAAGTGCGGACTGAGAGAACTTTTAATCAGCTATGAAGCTATAAAATAAAACAAACAAAAATATGTTAAGTCAAGAAAACTCATGGATTAAAACAGCTTTATTTCTGTAAGACAGTCTCTCATCCCTTCAATCTTCCATAAACTTGAATCACTACAGTTCATTTTTCCTGCTTTCACTGTATTCATTTCTCATCCTTACAATTCATAAGAATTTAAAATTCAAGACGCAGTTTTAAAGTCTGTTATATATATATAAAAAAAGCGTGATGAAACTTTTGATTTAACTTATCCAAGCTTATTCACCTCTCTTTTCTAGCACACCTTAAATCTCCCACCTTTTTCTGCTATCATTACAACATATCCTGTGCCTTCTAAAACATTATCATCACCTGTCAAAGCTGGCGTGAAATATCTTGCAAGGTTTTTCGTCTTGATTTTAAGGAACTAGAAGCACTGAGCATGGTATTTATTCAGAGCTTAACTACAGCAAAATGTAGTTTCTAGAAAATCCAGAGTGATTCCTAAGTTATTCTGAGCATGTGTAGCTGAGGTACTAGAGTATCAGCAGGATGAATGTTATCCATACTACCCATTACAAAGAACATTATGTAAGTAAGCCTCCTGTGGAGTATGTTAAATTCTATCAATTAAGACAAACTGAATTTCCGTGATTATCAGTAATGACAATCCTAATTCAATAATCATATATTTTCCAGTTTTTCAATCCCCTGAAGTAGAAAATTTATAATTTACCTGGAATTTTGTTTTGACAATGACTAATCTGAATGTGCATTATTTCCCTCTCTGTATACAGGGAGGAAAGATCAAAATTTTGTACTGCCTAAGGTGCCAGGAGAAAGCTTCTTGGATGAGTACATTATTATAATGTATTGCAATTTCATTGCAGTTGCACTGCATTTCAATTTCTCTGTATTCCACCACTGCAGAGCATAATGAGACAATAATTCACTATAGAGCCTGAGGAAGACATGATCACATTTCAGAAAATTATCTTCACCACAGATGCACCACAGAGCTATTACTTCCAATAGACCAGTAGAAAAGATGAGATTTGGACAAGCCCAGAAATGAACTGTTAACATCTGAAGTGATTATTTCTCCAAGTCAAATTTACTGTTTGGTTTTGCCTTAGTTTACACCTCATGCTGAATTTCCTAGCATCAATTAAAGCCAGAACCAAAAGAAGAGTCTAAAGAATACTTATGTTCTACTTTTTGCAATCTATTCAAATAATGAATCTTACAATGTTATTGATGATACATAATCCAAACAACACATGATCTCTCCAAAAAACAAGCAGGTTAAAAAATATTCAAGACAATTAACAATATGAAATTATTCACACCAAGCATGTCTACTTAATAGTCTCTTTTTTCTGATTGAATCTCTTCTTTAGTCATAGTTTTCTTTTATTTCTCCTGACATTCACCGATCAGACAAACCCACTCTATGGGAGCAACAGTTTAATTTGCATTAGCAAACAGCTGTAGAGTGGAAGGTTAATGGAAGTTGATCCCACATATATCCTACTGTCATGCACTTACGTAATGAGGAGCCATCAATACTGTTGATTTCATTGTGTAATTTGTGTTGTTCTTGTAATAAGATTTTGTGTGTTTCCAACCAATTGAAGAAAGAGATGGTACCTCACAGCTAAATGTGACAATTAGAAGAAATTTTTTTTCACACAACAGGTCGGGCAATTACCCTCTGCTTCTGTAGACTTTCAAGTAAAAGAAGAGAGAGTACAGAGCTAAAAGTAACTGCCACTGCTGCTCATGCATCTACCGCCAGAGTTGCTCTGACCCCTTCTACTCCTTCACTTACACCAATTACCTCAACTGAAAAGTTGTTAAAATCAGTGAAGACAGTACATTGGCTACAAAGATCATGTTATACCTGCTAGCCTTCTTCCACTATCTTCCTGCTTCCAAAATTTAACCATATGGTTCAAAAAACATTTTGTTCATTTATTTAAGCAGTGGCAGGTTGCTTGATAACTACAGAAGGATAGTTTCCAGAGTAGCTGATATTCTGTCTATATCTTAAGTGCTTGTTATTTACGAGATCACCAGCACACTCCTATACTGATCTCGGGTGACAATCATGGGCTTTCAGTGTTATCTTTTCCAAGAATTCTCTAAAAGACTTCACACCAACTGAACTGATGCACTGACTTATGACCAGCTGCACTCGGACTTGTTCTGAAATAAGCAACGTGTCTAGATAGGATAGTGAAAAGATAGGGTTTTTTTGAAAGAACTGCCCTTTTTGTATTGCAAAAATTAGTTTACGGTGTTGCCAAAAAAATGATAAAGAAGCTACATTTTCATAAAAGTATCCTAAAAAAGAAATGTCACCTATCTTCTTGTGTATCTGCACATTTTAAAATTGTGTGTCTCTTTTCCTTCAACGCAGGGTATCTTAATAGTTGCAGGAGTCTTCACTGTGGATCTTAAGTTCCTCCAAATTAAAATTTCTCACTTTGTAAGTTTATATCCATCATCTCTCAGAGGTATATGAGGTTTTGGTCTGTTTTGAATGCTGAAGTATCAATGATATGAATCAAAAATGATAGTATTAATCATGTAGCAGAAGAGCAATTGGATGGCATCTGTCATAATGCCTTGCAATAGTACAATAATGTACCAGAATTTTGATGCTAGTGTGCTTGATACCAATTAAACATGACATCTCTTAATGCACCATGCTTTTAAAGGTATGATACAGAGCTAATAAATAGTTTAGACTCTATGCTTTGTTCAGGTGAAATCAATGATATTCTGAATTCAAAATGCTATAACAAAGAAGATAAAGCAGGTTTTCCAAATCTGTTTTACAAATGCAGTGGTTCTCATCTGTAGACATTATTTTTCACATATCACTGTCAACCATGCCAATATCAGTATTAACTCCCAGATTCCATAAAAGGTACAATCTGTAATTTAAAAAAAGTGCACTTTTTTGAGATGTTGGGGACAGAATTTGTCCCAGTAGATGTAAAAGCAGGATATATTTTTTTCTATAGTTGGAAAAATACATGTAAAAATTGAGGCTTTGTCCTAGAATAAACTTGGCTACTGTCTCACTTTATCAGTAAAATAGATTCTATGTTTCACATAAATCCTATTAATATTAAATTACTAAATGCTCAAGATCAAAGCGTTTACATATAAAAGTAAGCAAATGGACAAAAAATGGCTGCTCTATTTACATGTTTTGTTAAAAAATAAAGATTACAGAAATCTATGTATCCTATAAAACTTTTCTTGCTTATAGCATTACAAAAATATATGTAATATCCATATATCATGGAATTGCCATGATACAGGCTTATGTGCTATTTCAAATTCAAAGCCACAAGCCACTTGACAGTATCATGCTTTTTTCTTCTCATCTTGGAGATAGGTAGTCCTGCTAATACCTAATTTTTTTTATCGATTTAAATATCTTAAACGAATCCTGCTTGCTATTGGTCAAATTACTGAGCATTATCGGCACTAAAATATTTGATTAAATGAATTGAAATAAATGAAATCACAATGGTTTCAATGTAAAAATTATTTTGCAATGAAATAATATGAATAGAAAATATTTTAATACTTTCAGAAAGAAAAGCAACTTCAATGGCAGTAATAATAATGCATATAACAACAGTCTCAAGACGAAAGAAATCTATGTGAAAAAAATATGATAGATAGTGGCTAGCAATTGTTTTCAGGCTCTGCTGGCAACATCAGTGCCCAGATGCTAAGCACCGAAAAAAACTTATTCTAACAGCAGCATCTGGTACTTTGGCAGACTCCATAAGCAATTTTGTTTTACAGCTTTAAAGCTGCTTCTGGGTCTATTATATGGTTAACCTTACGAGCTGACTTGTCCTCCTGGATGCCAGATGCCAGTAGCTAGAGATGCAATGAACTGTTTAGCCATTATACTTGTATTAAAAAGCCAGGTTAAAAATCTGCTGAAAATGGTGCACTTTACTAGACGCCACCGATTAAGCTCATAACAACGAGCAACTTCCCTTAAAAGAGTGCCAGAGAGCTGCCTCGCAATAGTAAAAATCATCAAGATCTAGGGTTGGCTGAAGCAATATGAAGCCAGTACAGACCACTGGATATGTAGTAGATTCTGAAAGTATTGTGTTTTTTTAATCTTTTTGTAAATGTGGAGGTAGGTTTAGGTAGAGAAAAAACTGTATGAAATGGAAGAAGAGGAAATAAGATACCCACATTTCTCGCTTTTTAGAATAGTTGTAGGGAACAAGGGTGAATATAACAATGAATTCTATGTTGAATTGTTTAAAGTCAGAACACAAGTTCTGAAAGTGAAGCAACAGATAAGAAAGTACATATATTGGTTAGAGATTTGAAATGCACAATTTCATCTGCAGCCACAGAACCTGTGCGTGTTCAGCTGTCCAGTAGAGATGGCCTATTGGCATCTCAGCTATTCAAAAACTGAAAAACAAAATAATAAGCTCATAAAGACTGAATATTCCTGGATTTCCAATTTTAAGAATAAATTTCTTCATCAATCCACGTACATCAATCTAGTGTGCCAGAAGTATATAAAATTCAGATCCCAAGTAACTCTGGTGGGAAATAAGTAGTGTGTTGCAGTAAGGATGAGGTGGAGTTCAGGCTTTTCTTTTGTACATATGAATTTTCACTGGGAAAGGTAAGTGTTCTTTTACAATATTATCACTTTCTGTAAAACAAAAACAGAAAGAACTGTAACAGAAGACATTAATGTCTTACTCTGTATCTAGGTATGGTAACCTCTCTGGAATGTTTTGCACTATAAGAATGGATGCCAGATGAAGGTCAGTTAATATTTTCAGAAATATATTTGAAAATGTCTGAATATGTCAGATGCCTCTGGAATATATCAGTGAGAGAGAGATTTTAACACTTTTATAGAGCCAATTATTCTGAAAAGCTGTGAAATTAGTTCCACTGCTATTGACACCAAAAGTAAATTAATTTTTTTACACTGGGCCACTAATAGACCAGATTTTATATTCCATGCAGTCTTAATTCAGTATTTCTTTCAGATCAGGAGAGGAAATATTTTCCCATAATCGTTTACAGCAGAGATTCTGATCTAACAAGTCTCTAAACGATTTTTACAAGAAATTGACTTTCATTCAACTGTGTCTTGTACAAGATTTCTGAAAAGAAATTCTATTGCTTACTGCGTAACTGTAGACTATTAAAGATCCACCTACTCCTAACTGAGCATAAGGAACTGCAGCAGGACACTCAGCTGTACTCTGCTGTATTTAGGTTATCAGACTGTTTACCCCCACATGTTCATTACACTGGGCGTTTCCCACTGTTTTACAGCTATACTAACTTGAAGCATTTAAGATAGTAATTTTTGATTATGGACAAAGCTAAAATCGCAAGCTACAAAGCTGACCATCTTCATAAACTGAAAGTTGATTGTTGTTATTCATTTAAAAAAATTCACATATCATAAAACAAACAAAAAAAAATAGAATTAAATAAAAAATAATCCGAATGTTCCACTATCTAGGATAAAGATGTTGAAGAACATTGGTCCCAAGACAGATCCCTGGGGGACATCATTTGTCACTGGCCTCCACCTGGACGTAGAGCCATGGACGGCAACCCTCTGGCTGCAAATATCCAACCAATTATCTATCCACCAAAAATTCTAGCCTTCAAATCCATTTTTCTCCCATTTAAAGAAAAGGATGTGGTGTGGGACCATGTCAAAACTGTTACAAGCTGAAGTAGCTTGTGGTTCATTCTACTGATCCCAGTCCCTCCAAATTAAAACTCAGAAAGGAGTCGAGGTGTCAATTGAGCAAGAATGTGCCTTTATTTGTTAAAAGAAAGAAGAGAGAGGAANNNTGCCTTTATTTTTAAAAAAAAAAAAAAGAAAGAAAAAAAAAAAAAAAAAAAAAAGGGAAGCAAGTCACCACTGTGGATCCCATAACATCTGGAGCGTCCATTCTCCTTCTTCTTCTTGGGGTTCTTGACGATGTGGTGGAGCAAGCACTGACTGTGAGGTTGGCAATACCTTTTATGACATATGATGGCCCCATCCAATTGGGCCAGGAGCTGTTTCTAGGCAGAGAGTATCCATTATCACAGGCTGTACAGATCGTACTTCTCCCTTTGCATGCCTCTGGTGGTCTTGGAGGATTGTGGCGGGGGACCTGAGACCACCTGAAGCAAGACAACTCCTGACTCCTCTTTTGCTCCTGCATGCAGGAGCAACAATGGTGTAGAAACACTTCAGCTGGTCTATTGGCTACCTTACCTTCCTGCAGGAGCCATCCCAAAACCCTCTGTGACAAATCTGAAATATTCCCAGTAAAGCAGAAGTGTTCCTCAGCTCTTCCCTGTTACTCAACAGTGCACTACTGGTCTATTAGAGGTGTGTGTCCTAGATCACAGTACCCAAAGTCTTGAGCTTGACAGCATCCACACAGCCATTCACTCAAGTGGTCCATTATTCTCCTTCTGCCTGGATTCCAGTCTCCAGTCAGGACTGAGGAGAATACTACCTGTGCTCCTGATCCCTTCAATATGTTCTCAAAGGATGTAAAGTCTTTTTTGATATTTTTTTATTTTCCTAGTCTCAGCCTCATGTGACCCAACTTGAAAGATCAGGAGGGGATAGTAGTCCTCTGACTTTATCATATCCAGTATCCTCTTCCTGACAGGACAGAGAGAGAAAAGTGTCTTTACAAACAGAAATATCACAATATCTAGGAGGAGGGTCATATCTGCTTGGGAGATTAGGATAAAAGGAGTCTGCATCCTCCAGCAATTTTGAGACATACCACAGGGATATGCACGGTAGACTACCCGTTCATTCAAATAATTTTAAAGGACTCCTCTGCCTCCTTTCTGAACATTGACCTCTGGTGATGTGGTTTTCTGTGCATCCTGAATGCAGGCCCCCAGTAGGCAGCAAACCTCTCTAGAGAGATTATCCTGGTGACAAATGGGTGCCTCAGTGCCCCTCAGTGCAGAGCCCCTGATTACCAAGACCCTTCACCTCTCTTTGGCTGCACTGATTCTGACTTGAGTCCTTGATTGGACCATTTTAATGTGGTTGTTCCTTTCTAGGTCTCAGCCACTATCTGCAACTTCCCTTTCCATCCCCAGAACTCCACATTTGTTGCTCAGAGGGACTTTGGGGGAAAAGAGGAGGCTTCTCCTTCTGCCCTAAGCAGAGATGAGGGTCCGCTCTCCCTCATTCTGCATGTGTTTGCCGTCTGTCCCCTCAGGATGGAAGTCTGCTTATCTTCTTCCCCTTGCTGGGACCTTAAACAGGGCTGCTGGTCTGCCCATACCACTGCTCAGTACCAGGCATCAATCTCTCTTTCCAATAACAGCTGGGCGCATCTCAACCTGGTGATTTTCTCTCTCAGTCTGGTCATCTGCTCAAAAAGATCATCAAGGTGGGCACACCTGCAACCATGACACACCCCTCTTCCTTCAGGCCCTTGAGGGACTTCCAGATTCTGGAGTTCCCCACAGCCAAAGGTCTGGGCAGCTCTGTCGCTCCTCAGGAGGTCCATCTGGGTGCATGCATCAGTATAGAAAGGTTGTGGCCCCTCTGTTTGGGTTGCTGCTTCATCCCAGCTGTTGGGATGGGTGGTCACCCTGCTGGTTTCAAAAATGCTTCACCCTTGTGCTCCCAGGTGAGGAGAGATCAGTCTGCCTTGTGCCTTCCCTGCTTGTCCTGTCTGCACAAACTGCCATGCCACACTCTGACTGTCACACCACTCTCTGTTTACCACACTGTTCGTTAAACTCCAGGTTGGTGATGATACATATGGGCCTTTTTTTCCTCAGCTATGTGGGTAATATATAAAGGATGTTAGATTCCTTCAGGGTATGTGGAGAAGACAGGGAGATATTTTCTGCTGCATTTGAAGTTGAATGGTTGAATAGTACAGTTCATGGTGAATGTCAAATATTTACTAATATGTTATCTTCTTAAAGTAGTGTGTGATGTATTACAAGAAAAACTAATTCCCTCTTAGCAACAGAATCCTTCCTTTGTCTGACTGATAAAATAGTGAATTAGAAATCAGAATTTCTTATTAATAGTTCTGGTTTTGAATATTTATGAATGCTGCTGCATATGCCATTCTGTATCTTCGGATACGTCACTCTTCCTCTGTGCCATATCTCATCCACTCTGTCTTTTATTCAGACAGGAGTTTGTCTAATGGCAGCCCACAGTATCTCATGCAATAGTGTTCTACGCTTTGCTAGTGTTAATCAATTAATGAAGTAATGATATTTGAATCCTTAGAATTAGAAACTGCCTCTGAAGATCACAAATATTTGTTAATTTCTGGTTAGAGTGTGGATTCCATTTTTTCTCTCCTTGTTGATTAATAATGTATAAAAGTATCAAGACATTGAATTGTTTCCTCCATGAGAAAATGAAGCAATACAAGAAAATGTAAGTCCTGAAAACATTTTTCTTATAAGCATGTAATAACAGAAGAAAATGTTTAATCACTCCACAGAATAAAATTTCAAAATATTTTATGATCCTCAAAACCAGAGATAAAACATCTGTTTGGGAGCAGAAGGAGTGATTTACAATTTTGAGACAGAAAAGAACAGTATTTTCAGGTTTTGTGGCTGTTTACCTAAACTCTGCACATCATGGAGCACAGATACTTTCGTAAGAACTGAAATTGTGTATCTTGATCCTGATGCTAAAGTTTACCATGAAATAATAATCATGGTTATACTGGTACAAATTATACTTCAGCAATGCACCACATATTCAAAAGAAATCCTTGTTTTTGTACTGCCCCAATGTTAGCTTTCCAAATTACTCAACATATTTCGAACTTCAGTTAAAATATTTTTTATGATATATCAATGCGTAAAAAAGGAAAAAACCACAACATGTTTTTACTGTAATGGAAATTTCTTCATAAAACACAATGTTTTGGTAGTATTGTTTTCTGAGCACAGTAACTACAGGGCTATTCTCCTTTGGAAACTAGTCACTGGAACTGAAAACTCCTGCTGTTCAGTCCCATATTAATCAGAAAAAATGAGAGTAATTGGAGAATACAACACGCTGCCAAGGGAGGTAATCAGAGGAGTCACCACTGCTGGAGACACTCAGGACATTAACAGTAATAGTGCTGTGACTGACCCTGAAAATGTAAGGAGACATTGGCTGACTCATGCACTGGGATAATGCTACTGCATTGACACAAATGAAGCATTACCCTAATTTTTTTTAACCAGTAAAAAATGATTTAATCTACATTTTGACTTTTAATATACTTATAACACTTGCAAGTGGGTTTCAGTCCTCATACAACTGCTCAGGTGAGAGAGATGAGAAAAAGAGGAAATCTTTCTTCCAATTTTCCCTCCAAACTTTCTGTAGATATAGAAACATTTCTGCTGTTATCTAGATATATGACTGCAAAATATCTCCCTCGTAGTTTAAAAGGAATCTAGAAAGCTAATTCTGTTGTAAATATCTGTATTCTAAGCTCCAGAAGATAATATTAATCTCATTCACCTAGGCTGTACTTCCCAATACTTTTACATCCTCTGAAAACACCTGAGTGATTCTGAGGTCCAGAAGTGGAATCATGAGGGATATCAACACAGCCTAAGGACTGGAGTTTGTTAGGATGTTTCTGGAGAAATATCTCCTTTAAACTTCCCACTCTCTCTAATGTAATAAGAAAACTCACATAAAACTCTCAATGGAAGGTCCTGGTTTTCATCTGGGTTCATAAATCATTCATGATTTTCCCCATGTTTTCCCATTCTGTTTACATAGAAAACATAAGTTTGGATACAGTATTTTCCATTCCCAGACGAATAAACCATTTTTGTCATTAGTTCACATTATTCTCCTCTCTGCTGTTTGGTTCCACCGAAGACTTCAACGCTGCATGTGTTTCCGTGTCTTTTTTAGTTATCCGTAGAGACTGTAATCATCAGAAAATGTATGCTTCTGTCACAACCCAAAATCACAACTGATAGGTAAGTAATTGAGTGAAGTTCAAAGAAAACGTACAGCACTGTATAGCAATATGCCATTCTTGATGACATTTACTAGCAAAAATCACAAGTATTTCAAGCTCAACCTTTCATTTCTCTACCCTCAGGAATATACAAGTGTATGCACAGAAATAATCAAGGAAAACTACATTTTAAATATTTTCTTCTGATTCCTGACGTTATCTACAAAAAGCTGAACAAATTTGTTAAAAGATGTGTACTGTCAGTGGTGGGATGTTACATGTAAGTTCCATCTAAATTTGTAAGTGTATTAGGAATTTCATGATGGATATTCATTTTCTTTAATGCAATTCTATGGTCAACTGAAAGATAAGCAAAAAGAAATGGTAACTAGATCTGACATCATCTGTTACAACTCAATATGACATGTCTCTAGATTGTAAAGTATATACAACTTAAGATTTTTTTTTCTTAAAAGACATCATTAAGAACCATATATTTTTGGTAATATAATAAAAATGACATATTTGTGTCAGTAATAATGTCTTGCATCTTCAATATCTTTATCAAAGTCCTGGATAGTGGGATTGAATGTATTCACAGCAAGTTTACTGGTGACACCAAGCCGAGTGGTGCAGGTGACACTGCAGAGGAAGAGATGCCAACCAGAGGGCTTTGACAGGCTTGAAAAGTGGGTCCATGTGAACCTGTATGAGGTGCACCAAGACCAAGGGCAAGGTCTTGGACTTGGGTTGGGGCAATCCCAGATATGTGTACAGATTGGGAGAAGAACTCCTTAACAACAGCCCTGCCAAGAAGGACTTGGGGGTCCTGGTGAACTAAAAGCTGAACATTAGCCAGAAGTGTGTGTTTGCATCCTGGAAGGACAACCATATCCTGCACTCCATCAGAAAAGGAGTGGCCAGCAGGGAAAGGGAGGTGACTATCCCCCTCTGCTCTTGTAAGGCCCCATATGGAGTACTGTGTCCAGGCCTGGGGACTCCAGCACGAGAAAGACAAGGAGCTGTTGGAGCAGCTCCAGCAGAAAGCCACAGAGATGACCAGAGGGCTGGAGCCCATCTCTTATGAGAAAAGGTTGAGGGAGCTGTTTTTGTTTAGTTTGGGAAAGAGAAGGCTCCAGGGAGACCTCATTGTCGCCTTCGAGTACTTGAAGGGAGCTTATAAGCAGAAGGGGGACCAGCTTTTCACATGGTCTCATAGTGACAGAACAAGGAGGAATGGCTTTAAACCATAAAGGGGAAAATTTAAGTTAGATGTTCTGAAGAAATTCTTTACTCAGAGGGTGATGAGGCACTGGAACTGGTTGCTCAGAGAAGTTGTGGATTCCCCATAACTGGAGGCATTCAAGGCCAGATTGGATGGAGCCCTTAGCAATTTGATCCAGTGGTTGGCAACCCTGTCCATGTCAGGGGAGGGTGGAATTAGATAATCTTTAAGGTCTTTTTCAACCTAAGCCATTCTATGATTCTATGATGACCTCAGTAATATACCTCCAAAATATCTTGCTGGCTTTTGTTTCATGTTGTACTGCACATTCCTTATGACAAGGCAAAAGTCTCATGCTGGTTGGAGCAGAAGAGGTACTATCTTTACCAGATATTCTTTCACCATGAGGAGTAGGATTTTTATGTATTACTATTGCAGTAATAGTCCAGTTGTATGGACAACTATAGCTACATTTAGACACTGGTATGTTAAAAATCAAGCTACTGTTACTTGCAGTAATAGATTTTTTTATGAAAAATAATACAAAACATTATCCAAACTTATGTCCTTTGAGTCTCTAATCTCAAGCTCAGATAAAAGTATTTTAAGTCACTAAAAAGGTCTGAAATCATGACACATTCTTCATTACTACAGTTTCATTGAGATTAAATTATTGTTCTGAACACATCAGACTGATTTACAGTGTCATACTTCTTCCTCAAAAGGAAGAACTCTGGTTAGCCTGCTAGCCTACAAAGACATTTTTTAGTGTCCTTGCCAATTAAATTTTTGAGCAGGTTCTATGTGAAGAGACTAGTGTATACCAAAAACTCCCACAGGCTGTTGAAACTGTAAGACCCTAATGTCCTTGGCCTGCCTGTGACTTACAGGCAGCATAAATACGGCTTGGGAGTTAGGTACAGAGAAATAGTGTGTACAAATTAAAATTGTCAATGAAACAGAATCATTGAATCAATTTCAGAAACTCCAATGACATATCATCTTCAAAAGAAAGGATTAAAATAGAGAATGATTCATGACACCTAAGTAGCCACATCTAAAAATCTTGATCATATCAAATCCAGATTTTACTTAATGCTTTACTGTCTGAAACAAATACTGCCCTGAAAACATCTTGTTGATAAACTAGTATTTGTAATGACATTTAGTTCCCCTTCCTTGTCGTTCAGCTGTACATCATTAACCTTAGGAGAAGGAAGCTTCTATAACACGCTTCATATCAACCACTGTACCCCTTTTTTAAGATATCCTTCTCAGACACCATTGCACCATACAGATTTTGCATGCACGTCAAAATTGTATCAGAGAAAGATTTTAAAATGCTCCTGAAATCATTAAACATTTCTCAACTCACACAACTCAACATAACTTGTAGACTATAATACAAGTCAATGGGATTTTTCCCTGGCAATGTCAAGTGCAAAGAAAAATCACAGATTGCCAGATGATAATGTTTTTGAATCAGAGAGTAGCCTAGCTACATAGCTGTCTTTTGAGGCTGTCTTTTACTTTGAATAGTAAAGATAATGACCAACATATTTATTTGCTAAAACAAATTAAACAATAAGAAGGAAATTCTATGTTAAGTAACACTTCTTTAATTTGAGTTAAAGATGGCATTTGATAGTCCTTTAAAATCACTGTAATTAATCAAGTATTGTTTTTCACCTGATTTTCTCTTTTTGTTTACAGGGTTGAATTACTTTTGTCCAGGAGAGACAGTTATGCATGAATAACTGTTTCATGATGAATTATATCCCTTAAAGTAAAGCATCTTTCTTGAATAGCAGCAATACAATATAGTGATTTATAGCCTTTCTCAGGGAAATAAAAGTGCAAAGATTAATGATGGGGATTTGAGTTCAACAAAATTTAAAACATATTCCAATGGTTCCTCATGTAAATTCAACTTCAGAAAGTTACATGAGATTTTCCACAAAAAAAAAATAAATAAATAAAAAATAAAATAAAATAAAATAAAATAAAATAAAATAAAATAAAATAAAATAAAATAAAATAAAATAATAATAATAATAAAATCAGCTAGACTACAGTGATATATATTTTTAAGCT
>WBMW01001711.1:93405-106214 GCA_013396635.1 Penelope pileata
AAAGGAAAGGAAAGGAAAGGAAAGGAAAGGAAAGGAAAGGAAAGGAAAGGAAAGGAAAGGAAAGGAAAGGAAAGGAAAGAGGAAAGAGGAAAGAGGAAAGAGGAAAGAGGAAAGAGGAAAGAGGAAAGAGGAAAGAGGAAAAAGGAAAAAGGAAGAGAAGGAGAAAGTGGAGGGAAAGATGATTTGCATGGCACTTGGCTTCATAGATAAAGTTTTGGAAAGTGTTCACTGCTATATGTAGACAGCTTTATCTATAACTCTTTCTTTCCAGTAACCCTTCCAGGCTGCTGAAATCCTTATCCTGTGGACAACCTGATGCTGCCAGTGAGTTTAGAAATAAACCTCAAAGAGCTTCAAAGAGACATTTGGCATGAAATAAGCAGTGGCGTTGTCATGTTCTCTGCTTATCACTAAGCAGCTTACACAGGCCTGGCAATTTAAACCAAGCTGTTTTACCTCCTGGGATAAACTGGACAACGAAAAAAATTTGGCCAATCACTTGCTTTAATCTGCTTTTCTTTGGAGCCTGTAGTTTGTAAATCTTACAAGCACAAGACAGTAAGAGTACTCAGGCAAGGAGAAGACTTTAGATGCTGATGGGACCTGATGGGTCATGTCCCTAGTATCAAGTAGTTTTATGTGAGGCAGACAAGAGTTTACCACTTAGAGATAAAACAGTCTGTTTCATTATTCTGAAGAGCTTGTTTGGATTGCAGGCTTGCTTTAGATTGCTTCATTTTTGATACCATACGGGCAAGCCTACTGAACACTGGGACAGTTTAAAATGGCTGCAAGAGGCCAGCTCTGGGTAATTCACTCAGAATCTTGAAGAATGAACTAATTAAGTAGAGAAGACAAGAACTGACCACGAGTCTATTCACTATCCTGCAGCTACTCACTCACTCACTCTTTCTCTTTTCTTTCAGTTTGGTCAGAAATGTTACTGTAGATCAGAAATAATTTCCCTAACAAATGTTATTTCTATTCTTCCTATAAAAAATAAAGGTAAAAAATTCTCAGTAAGTTGTATTTAAGAATGTTCAAAATAGTTTTGGTCAAGAAGGTAGCACTAATTTCTATAGTTGAATCAAAGGTTTACTGAAAATATCTAAGTCAGGAGTTTGGTGTTTCTGATGAAAAAATCCCCAAAACAGTTGAAGAATCAATGGGAGACTGTGAAGTAACTGATTTCAACATATGTAGTATGTAGCACTTTCATTCCTGCCTGAAAGCATATCATATTTATTGTAATCATACCATATTTGTTATATTTTCAGGAGGACTCCATCAACATCTGAGCTGCTTGAATATCTAGTGCTTAAAAAACCGAAACATGAAAGGACCCACTTCCATAAAATGACAGCCCTTC
The DNA here is from genome assembly GCA_013396635.1 of Penelope pileata. Lineage (NCBI taxonomy): Eukaryota > Metazoa > Chordata > Aves > Galliformes > Cracidae > Penelope > Penelope pileata. Next base: position 94,775 of record WBMW01001711.1, read on the forward strand.
ACCAACCTAGTAAGACTTTATCAGCAGCTAAGATACACCCAATCGAGCAGTATTGGTAGCAAATGTGGAAAATTCATCAGTATTCAGGAATGAAGTGCGTCTAACTATGCATATTCTGTAGCAGTTATTTTTGCAGTTTTGAAGGATATTAGAAGATAGTGCTTTAGTGCTTAGGAATGTTAAAAGCCTTACGTTTAGACTTCACTTTTTTTCCCAAAACTTGGCTTAAAATTATAGAGACAAAAAGGAAAGAGTCAGAAATGAATGTTGTAATTCTCAGTTAAATCTTAACAGCCATTTATATGCTCAGTTATACAATTTGATGGTTTATGCGTGGCATCACAGTTCTGACGCATGTATATTAGCTCTGCAAGGTCTGATGTGCAAAGAATATTTTGTATGTGCTTATTCTAAGGGAGAAGTAAAATCTTACATCTTTAATGCACCTTCTTAAAAGACAGACATCCACATTTTAAGATGCCATTTTCTTCACATGGAAGAACAGCTCATAATTAAGACATAACTCATGCTTAATCTTATTTATGCTAATTTAAGTTCGTATTTCCAGAGTCACATGTTCAGGGTCATGCATTCAAATGAATGACGCAATTGTCAGATAGCAGTAAGAGTCAAGGAAATTCAATCTCCTAAAATCATGCTCCATTTACAAATACATCTTTTTTAACATAGCTATATTTTTAAAAAAATCTATTAAAATAGAGCATTTGATGAAGGAAGGAGATGCAGTATATTCATTTATCACAGAATCACAGAATTGCAGGGGTTGGAAGGGACCTCGAGAGATCATCGAGTCCAACCCCCCTGCCAGAGCAGGTTCCCTACGGCAGGTTGCACAGGTAGGCGTCCAGGCGGGTCTTGAATATCTCCAGGGAAGGAGACTCCACAACCTCCCTGGGCAGCCTGTGCCAGTGCTCCGTCACCTGCACTGTGAAGAAGTTCTTCCGCATGTTGGTGCGGAACTTCCTGTGCTCCAGCTTAAGGCCATTGCCCCTTGTCCTATCCCCACTGACCACCGAAAAGAGGTTCCTCACCTCCATTTGCCTCCCGCAACTAAGATACTTATAAACATGGATCAGGTCCCCTCTCAGCCTTCTTTTCTCCAGGCTGAACAGACCCAGGTTACTGAGCCTCTCCTCATAAGGGAGATGCTCCAGGCCCTTTTTGTGGCCCTCCGCTGGACTCTTTCCAGGAGGTCCCTGTCTTTCTTATACAGGGGAGCCCAGAACTGGATACAATACTCCAGCTGAGGCCTGACCAGGGCAGAGTAGAGGGGCAGGATCACCTCCTTCGACCTGCTGGCAATACTCTTTTTAATGCACCCTAGGATCCCATTGGCCTTCTTAGCCACCAGGGCACACTGCTGGCTCATGGCCAACCTGTTGTCTACCAGGGCCCCCAGGTCCCTCTCCTCAGAGCTCCTCTTGTTGTTATGCTTGTTTTGCACTACTTTAAACCTGACTTAGCCTAAGTCTTCCTCAGCAATGGTCATCTGCTGCATCAAGACTGTCACCATTTTGTGAATCGTGAAGTACTAGTAGGAAAGATGGCTAGTTGGAGAAAAAGGACTGACGATTCCTTTCTGTAATAGATAATATGTCATCTTTAGTACATGTTTTCAAATATGTAGTTTATGTAATCATAGAATATCAGAATTACAGAATTATAGAACCATCTAGATTACTAAAGACCTTCCAGATTACCAAGTTAAATCGTCAACTTGACCTATCAAGTCTCTTCAGTAAACTACATCCTTTAGTGTCACATACACACATCTTTTAAATACCTCCAGGGATGGGAATTTCACCACTTCATTGGGTAGACCATTCCAATCTCTGTGAAGAAATTCTTCCTAATATCCAATGTAAACCTCTTCTGGTGCAATTTGAGACTATTTCTTTGCATCCTATCACTTGTGACCAGAGAAAAGAGGCTGGCACCCTCCTCTCTACAGCCTCCTTTCAGGTAGTTGTAGGGAACAATGAAGCCTCCTTTCAGCCTCCTCTCCTCCAGGCTAAGTAACCTCAATTTCTTCAATCACTTGTTATATGTCTTTAGTCCTTTAACCAGTTTCATTGCTCTTCTCTGCACATGCTCAAGGAACTCAATATCCTTCTTGTTTTGAGGGTTATAAACAGCATATAAGATTTAAGCTGTAGTCTCAATAGTGCCACATACAAGGGGACAATCATCTCCAGAATCCTGTGGGCCACACTATTTCGAATACAGGCCAAGATGACATTGGCGTACTTGGCCACCTGGGCACACTACTGGCTCTTGTTCAGCTGGCTGTTGGCCAGCACCCTCAGGTTCTTTTCTGCTTGGCAGCTTTACAGACACTCTTCGCTGAGCCTATAACACTGCATGTAGTTCTGGTGACCCAGGTACAACACCCAGTATTTAGCCTTGTTGAATGTCATGAGATTGGACTTGGCCTATAAATCTAGCTTATCCAAATTCTTCTGCAAAGACTCAAGCAGATCAACAATCACACCTAACTTGGTTTTCTCTGTGAACTTATTGAGAGTGCACTCAATCGTCTCATCCAGATAATAGAGACAAATATTTAACAAATACAATAATTCATTTAAAATACAAGTACAGTAGTTTCTCCCAACTTAAGTACAATAATTTATCCCAAACTATATCATGCATTTGACTAATAGGACTTAACTGACAAAGTACATTATTGATTTGTTGTGTTATGTTTAACTTGTCAAGGCTTTGGTAGCAAGGGGGAAGATGCAGGGGTGGCCTCAGTGAGTAGAGCCCAGAAGATGACACAAGTTAAACAAAAGCCAGATTCAGCTACTCCAACAGAAATCCATTGCTGACCAGAGTTGAGCCATGAGAAATAATGGTTGAGCCTCTGAGGAAGCAGATTTAAGAAAGGAAAGAAAATGCTATGCAACAGCAGCTGGGAGAGAGGGCTGAGACATAGGAGAGAAGCAGCCCTGCAGGCACCAAGGTGAGTGCAGGAGGAGGCAGGAGGTGCTCCAGGCTGGAGCAGCAGCTCCCTGCAGCCCAGCAGAGGCCCCTGGAGGAGCAGGCTGTCCCCCTGCAGCCCAGGGGCACCGCACGGAGCAGATCTCCACGTGCAGTCATGGAGGAGCCCACGGTGCAGCAGGGGCTGAGGCCTGGAGGAGGCCGCAGCCATGGAGAGCCCCCGCAGGAGTAGCCTCGGGCCGGAGCTGCAGCCATGGAGAGGAGCCCACTGTAGAGGAGGAGGTCTGGCAGAGCTATCACCCCTACTGGAGCAGTGTGCTCCTGAAGCCCCTTGGGACAGTCATATTGGAGAAGTTTTTGCAGAGCTGCAGCCTGTGGGAAGCCCCTGCAGGATCAGTTCAAGAGGGATGCTAGAGCAGGGGCAAAGAGCGATCATGAAGGAGCAGNCAGGGGCAAAGAGCGATCATGAAGGAGCAGCAGAGACTAAGTGCTATGGACTTACTGCAGCTGCCATTCCCCATTCCCCTGTGCCAGATTGTGGATGGGGCAGAAGGTGTTTTTAGTTCTCACTGCTCTAGTCCGTTACCAATAGACAAAAAATTATATTAATTTCCCTGTGCTTACTCTGTTTTGCCTGTGATAGTAAGTAGAGAGTAATCTTATGGTTGGACTACATGATCTTGTAGGTCCTTTCCAACCTAGTGTTTCTGTGATTCTATGATTCTATGATTCTATGATCTTCCTGCTCTTATTTCATCCCATGAGCATTTCATTTTTGTCATATCTTGTTCCTCTGTTCTTTTAAGAAGGTGAAGTGAGAAAGCAGTGTGGTGGACTTTAACTAGCTATCAATGTGAAAATACCACATTTGTGCCCCTTTCTCTATTGTTAGGTTAAAAATGATTCCTAAAATCAAGTATCTGACCAGCATGGGGAAAATATTAACAAGGAGCGAAAAATGAACCAATATGCAAAAAAAAAGTGCTTATCTTCCTTGTTAGTTTTCCAGTATCTTCTTCTGTCATATTTCTTGGTAATATTTTTCTGTACATTCATTCCCATGCTCTAAAATTTGTTCCTTTGTCTTCATTTGTATGATTGCACTAAGCCAGCAAGTCAAGTTTTAGAGAGTGATTGGACTGAAGAATTCCTTAAAAATCTTCCCAATATTCCAAGAAATATTTGTTAATATTTTTAATATACTTAAACTTCATTGTAATTGTTTCAAATTCATAGAACTTTTGAACCACATTTCGCCAAATCATTAACATCATATAAATTTCATGAGAGAATCCTTGTTGTGATAAATTTTCTTTTTTTGTTATTGTTTGAAAAATATATGTGAAACATTCTTACCAATATGTTTCAGGATTCTATTAAACTTAAACTCACGGATAAACTTGACCTGACAAAGTTCCTGTAAGATTTTAGTTATCATAAAGTAAATATTAGATTCCCTTTGGATCTGTGTCTGCCTCTTTGTTGACTTTGGCTCTAAAACACTAAGTTGAATTTGCTAAAAGAATCAGGATAAAAAAACATTTCTTAGTTGCTCTAATCTCATTTAAACATATTGATTGTCATGTCAATGATATTACAAAATGTATATACGGTATAATGTTGAGTTTTTTGTTTGTTTGTTTCAAATGTAGAATTGACTATGTTTGAAAAAAAAAAAGAAAGGATATCTGGCACCTACCATTCAAGTACATGGCAATTAATTGATACAGTACATCCTCTAAATCCTTTCATCTAAGTTCCTTAGCTACTAGCAAGCAGTTTTACCCATTTTTTCTCCACAACAATTTTCCTTCTTTTCATTGTTAGTCAGGAAAATACATGAAATAACATATTCAGAAATATTCATTATTACAAAGTCATCAAATATTACTGAATTAACAAATATTTGTTTTCAAGATCTCAGCACTGAACCATCCATTTATCAAAAGAACTATCTTCTACTTATTTCAATTTTTTTACTGTCAAGTTACAACTTTCATGAGGAAGAGTCATTTACATGCAGTCTGACACACTACTTTAATTAATTATTGTTCCTGTTATCATTATCATCATTATTTTAAAGAGAAAGTACTTTAATTTGTTTCTTGGTATAATTAACTTTTGTTCAGTGTAATTAACTTTAAAAAGTCATCTTACTGAGAAGATCAAAACTGTCCATTTTAAATTCTAGGCTATGCAAAGCAGCAGTCTGTATTTCACAGGGGAGAAAAGGCACTAAAGATATTTGCATAATACAAGTTTGGTCAGTATCTACTATTCCAATTTAAAATCTGACCTCTTTTCTATTCCTATGTTTGTTTTATTTTCCATCAAGCAGAGGAGGCAGGAAATGAGCATAGCCAAAGAAGGGCTTGCTGGTTAAACGAAGGGATAAGAAGGAAATGTACAGGCAGTGGAAGCAAGGATGGGTGACCTGGAAAGACTAGAGGGATGCTGTCTGGATGTTCAGAGATAGGACCAGGAAAGCCAAGGCACTGATGGAACTGAACTTAGCAAGGGATGTGAAAAATAACAGGAAAGGATTCTACAGGTCAGAAGAGAAAGGCCAAGGAGAGTGTGCCCCCCTCTGATAAACAAGGAGGGAGAAATGGCAACAGTGGACATGGAGAAGGCTGAGGTACTCAATGAGTTATTTGCCTCAATCTTCATTGGCAGTCAGGTTTCCCACATCTATCACATCCTTGAATCTCTAGGCAGGGGTTAGGGGAGCAAAACCCCTCCCTCTGTAACAGCAGAGCAAGTTCAAGGCCAATTGATGAATTTGAAGGTATACAAGTCTATATGGCCCAATGACATGCATCTCAGGGTTCTGAAGGAACTGTCTGAGGTAGTTCCAAAGCCATTCTCAGTCATATTTGAAAAGTGGTTTTCAGGCATTGGTGACTGGAAAAAGGGAAACATTACTCCGATTTTCAAGAAAGGGGGAAAGGAGGATCACAGAAACTACAGTCTGGTGAGTCTGGTGAGTCTGTCTGAAAAGATCATGGAGCGCATCCTCCTGAAAGATATGTCAAAGCACATGAGGAATGAGCAGGTGATTTGAGACAGCTAGCACAGACTCACCGGGCACAGATTGTTCCTGACCAGTCTGGAGGCCTTCTATGATGGAGTGCTGGCATGAGTGGACAAAGGAAAGCCAAATGATGTCATCTACCTGGAGTTCTGCAAGGCTTTTGACATGGTTCCAAATAACATTTTTATCTCTAAATTGGAGAGAGATCGATTGGAAGAGTGGAAAATTCAGTGCATAAGGAATTGGTTGGATGGTGTCGTGGTTCTGACTTAGCAGACAGCTAAGTCCCACACAGTTATTTGCTCTCCCTCCCCCTCCCCAAATGGGATGGGGGAGAGAATTAAAAAAAAAACAATACGGTAGAACTTGTGGGTTGAGATAAAGGCTATTTACTAAGCAAAGAGAATAAAAGAAATACTAGTACATATATATATAAGAAACAATATATGATACACAGAGCAAGAGACCAGCAATCGATACCCAACCAGCCAGCAGCCTCTTCCTCCGGAAAAGAGACTCCCCTTCTATAAAAATTGCATGATGTTATACGGTATGGAATAGCAATTTGGTCAGTTCAAGTCAGCTGCCCTGATCCTGTCCTCTCCCAGTTCCCAGCTCCTTAGGACCTAACTGCTTCACTGAGGAACATATGTCCTTGGCTGTGTTCAACACTGCCAGGTGTTACCAGCTTTGTTTTTCTTCTGAGATCAAAACATAGCTTCATACCAGACATTATGAGAGAAGTAACTTCTGTTAGAAACTAAAACAGATGGTCACAGCCAAAGGGTTGTGGTCAACATCTCTGTGTCCAGGTGGAGGCCAGTAACACGCATTTTCCCACAGGGATCTGTCTTGAGACCAGATTTGGGTTTGGACTGGACGTCAGAGGGAAGTTCTTTACTGAGAGAGTGGTGAGGTGCTGGAACAGGCTGCCCAGAGAGGCTGTGGGTGCCCCATCCCTGGAGGTGATTAGGGCTGGACAGGGTCCTGGGCAACCTGATCTAGTATCAGATCTGGAGGTTGGTGGCCCTACCTGTGGAAGGAGCATTGGAACTTGATGACTCTTGGGGTCCCCTCCAACAAAAGCCATTCTATGTTTCTATGATTCTATGACTTCTGTCAAAGAGATATTGTTAAAATGTGTTCTTTGAAGTTTTTGAGGCACTGAAATACTGATTTAAAAGCTTCCACAGAGAAGCTACTGATAAAATCAAACAGGATTAACTGAAATAGGCCTAACATCATTGAGAACAGGTGGTAAAAATCTGCTTTTCAATAATTTTCAAGCATTTCAAGAATGCATGAAAGGAGTTAGGTGATTATCCAGATTTCAAGAAAAAGGTATGTAAGTATAGAAAAGATGCAGTGAACTAAATGTTCTTTCTTAGAACTGCCCTAGGAAAGAATAGCCATGCAGTGTGAGCCACTATTAGTGTGCCACTGACTCAGCAATGCAGGTATGCCTCCAAAAGCACAGCTTACTTGGACAGCATCGAAAGATGCCAATGATCAGTAATGGCAAAGAATTAAACACAATCACAGAATCACAGAATTGCAGGAGTTGGAAGGGACCTCTAGAGATCAAATTCAACCCTCCTGCTAAAAACAGGTTCCCTACAGTAGGTCGTACAGGTAGGCGTCTCTTATAAAAGAGTTCAAAAGAAGAATTTGATTAATCAAAAAATCAGTGACAACAGAAATTTATGGCCTTGTAACTTTTCCAAACAACAGCAAATCAATTATGGATTCAAGGTTGCAGCTCCTTTAAGGTTCATAAGCAACAGGATTAATAGTGGTATTATTTTGTTGTGATATTCTGCAAGATTTATGCCATTTATCTGAAAGAATTTGTCCCTCAGATGCATGGTAAAAAGTTGGAGAATCTGTTCCAACTTTAGCTAAGACTTGTGTCAGCTTACCTAAAAAAACAAAATTAACTTTTAGAAATTAATACTAGTTGACGTTGCTAGAAAGGTGGGGAAAACAAGTTTCTTTTTTCTAACTCATTCTAGCAAAGTGTTGCTTGTTGTAACGATTCTAAAACATAAAAAAACTCTGCAATCAATAAAAATACATTGAATGCATATTTTCCTTTGCCCCAGTATCTCTATCAGTCATATAAGATAAAACTATGACTCAGAAAACACTGATCATCAGTGACTGTTTAAATCAAAGTGTTCAGAAATTGGCTATACCAGACCACATCAATGAAATACAGATCAGTCAGGCGAAGTTATTATTTATAACCTCATTTGCTTGTTTACAGAGTTGAAGAAAAATTAGTTACCTTCAGAGTACGGAAACTCAGACTAGGTTCCAGAGAATGAAAGAGTGATCTTGAATCTAATGGACTTAACCCTTTAAGGAAATTTTGGTTTAATATGACACGCACAAAAAATCTCTTGATGTACTTCTCTAATTAACCTCTAGATCAACCTGAGTAACACTTAGCATAACAGATTTATGGGTCAATCAAGTATCACTATCTGGTTAGGATATGGGTTTGTTTTTAGAGAGAAAACCTCTTACTAAATGGCAAAAATTTGCATAATTAGCCTGACAGAGAGTGGAGGTCAAAGACATTTTGTACTTCTTACTGTCACTCTTAAAGTCATGGGCATTCTTCAAATAAAGAAGTAACGATCTTTCTCAATCTAGCCCTTGATTTAATTGCCTGGTGGACCTTGAATTTTTTGGCTCAGGGAATCACCTGGAATTCATTTAGACAGTGCAAGAAACTCAGAATTGGAGCTGACCTGCTTATCACCGGTGTTAGTGGAGATTTGATGACAAAAACTGAATAACCTGCCCAGGTGGTATGGTAATTTTGACCATCAAGCATGGATGAAATAAAAATGTGAGCGCTGGGTCAGATTTCTGTGGAATTGTGCACAAATATAAGGCATGACTGCATAAGGAGATGGAAAGCCAAAGTCTTTCCACATTGCCTAAGTTTTCAGCTGTCACTGGTTCCTGAACCTTGTGATCATCTCCCAGACTTCATTCACTGCCATTGATGTCCACTCATATTTGATTTCTACAAATTCCATACTATTATTCAATAGAAACAGCACAAGAGAAATTGAGTCCAAATACAACTATTTTATGTTGCAATTATTTTTTAATTCAATGAAAATTAATTTTCAATTGCTTTGTAAAGCACAGTTTTGTCCTAAAAGGAAACTGAAAATCATGCCTTTAGGTGTGGCCACAGCCGATGTTAGCTGGCAGTTGCTCTCAAAACAGTGGTAGCATCCTTGTGTAAATACAAAATACAATCTTTAATTTCATAATTACATGCTATTTTTTCTTGCCTCGTTCAGTATTCAGTGTTTAATGATCACCTATTGCAATGACTTGTTTTATCATCTTTGTTCAGTACATAGCCCTGGGCATATTTACTGCATGTGATGTGTTATATATTATATTGTTGATTTCCTTACAAGATTTGCTATTAAATTAATTGCTAATGTATGTGAATGTGGCTACTATTAATTAGAAAAATTATAGGAAATATTAATTAATTTATCTTCACAACTCCTGGCATGCTTCCTGTTTTATATGCAGGATACACCTACATTGTTTACCCCAGGAGCAATCACAGGCTCAAATATGACATTGTCATACTACTTTACCTAGGAAACCTGTAGCTGTGCTGTACATGTATCCCATAATGCTTTGCCTTGTAAAGTTTTTCTGTAAAAAATTCTTCATTGATTTGCCTGCCCTATCATCTAATATTGCTGGAAGACATTCTAGGATATACTGGAGCAACTTTCAGGGAGAGAAGACCTGGAAGGAAGGAAGGAAGGAAGGAAATGGAAATATCTGTACATGCAGTGAGTAGCAGAGGTGAATCTGGGAAGCTGTGGATCTATTGGAGGCACTTGCTTATTGGAGCCGCATCTAACAAACATATGATCTTTGTCATAAGGTCTACAGGTTTGAAGTTTCTTGGGAGTACCACACACAGACATAGACTCTGCAGAATTGTTTTTGCACATGCACAGTAGTTTATAGCGTCCAAAATATATCAGCTCTGTTGCACATGTGGAAACCACCTGTGAAGCATATGGACAATAGATTTGATTCATCTCTTGAGGCAATGAGTCTGGTAGCAATAGCTTCATTAGGAAGGACATTATTTTTAGGAAATTTTATCTTCATACACACTCTTCCCCTACCCTTTTTCACTACCCCACTCTTCCCCCACTCTTCCCCTACCCACACTCTTCCAACTTTTTTTGATCATAAACCAGTTAATCATATATTTTTCCTTACTGTGATAATCCTGCAATGACAGATACTTGTTTTAATTTGTAATAAATGTAAAACTTCTCTCTGAAATATTTAGCAACTATGGCTGCCATTTTTTTTATAATGTATGAAAAAGATTTCTAAAACACAAAACTTTTGTTTCTCCTTTGTGTTTTTGTTTGTTTGTTTGTCTGTTTGTTTTTAATGATGCATATCAGGCTATTTGAAAACCATACGTCAATTTTCCTAATTGAAGTCCTTCTGCTTTTTCTGTAAGCTATTTTCTCCCGTTTCTATTCTCCCATGCATGGCATTATGAGGAATATGTCCTTTTAAATTACAAATAGAAACTTATCTACTACACCTATTTTATACTGCATATTCTGAAAATTAATGTCAGTAGAAAAAAATGTTGGTATGAATGAAATAGAATTATTAGATCATGAAACTGGTATTAAAACATCCACAGTTACCTGATGGGCCATACTTAGGGCTTTGCTCTCTGTCCTTATCTGATGACCATTTTAGAGCTTTATAGTGAAAAGTACAGTAATTTTTTCTCCATTTGTGAATTGAAAGATAGTTCATACATGTCCCAGAGCACATTTCCTCTGTTACTACTGAAACATAAATTTAAGTGGTGCCTTTTCACTTTCTGAGCTTTGCATTTCCTTTTCAGTGCTTTTTTGTCATTGAAAAAAATTAACAGGAATAATTACATATTTTCAAGATGTATTTTTAACATACCAGAAAAATATTATTGAAACAGAGATTCAAACCTTTTTGGCCCTCTAAGACAGACTTCTAAATTTTCTCACTGTGGAGAGCCAAAGACCCACAAGAAAAGGTGCTTTGCTGGACCTGGTCCTCACCAACAAGGAAGGGCTGGTGAGTAATGTGAGGCTCATGGGCAGCCTTGGCTGCAGCGATCACGAAATGATAGAATTTGAGATCCTGAGGGCGGCGAAGAGGGTGCGCAGTAGACTCACTACCCTGGACTTCAAGAGAGCAGACTTTGACCTCTTCGGGGATCTGCTTGGCAGGGTGTTGTGGGACAAAGCCCTGGAGGGAAGAGGGGCCCAAGAAAGTTGGTTGGTATTCAAGGGTCATCTCCTCCAAGCTCAGGAGCAGTGCATCCCAAAAAAGAGGAAAGTGCAAGAACGCCAGGAGGCTTCCGTGGATGAA
>WBMW01001712.1:0-13532 GCA_013396635.1 Penelope pileata
CCAGGGGAGGATTAGACTGGCTATTGGGAAGATTTCCTCCATGGAGAAGGCGAAGCAGCATTGGACCTCAGGAAAGAGGTAGTACCATGTGTTTACAACAGACCAACATTTAATTCTAGCAATGCATGGCCCACTCTGTGGCACAGAACAAAAGTGGAACATGCATTTTGAGAGGAGAACGTGCTGACATGATTGTGAAGAAATTAGTATTTGCAGGAGAGGAGACAAGTTACCAAAACCCTTTTTAGGAGAGGAAGGCAATTGGTGAAAGCTTTTTCGGAAAAGGATATCTTCTCTGTTTCAGACCTTCAGCAGTGTCAGCTAAGGATGTCACTTGCCTACAACAGCATATGTCAAGTAGTCGTACCCACGTCCTTCCGTCCTGCCTTCCCATGTAAGGGCCTGCAGGACCATGTTGCTCATGGTCAGAAGAATCATGCTACAGCAGCCTGCAGCCCACATACAATATTTTGAAATAGCGATTCCCAAAATAAATACAGCACTTTCAGGAAAACCAGAATTATACTTCCAGCCTCCAGATTTGCCAAAATTAAGTACTGAAAGAGACATTTTAGAATGAAGAAAGAATACATACATTTTAGAATATGCAAAACATACTATATGGAAATCAGAATTCCATGAGGTGGGACTTGGTTACACTGTGAAATTATTTAAAACTGAACAGAAATAATATGCTTCCAAAAATCCTGAAGTAAATGTAGGTTGGCCCCAACAGCAAATTATAAAATAACTTACTTACAAAGGGTATTTCCTACTGCATTTTTTTTAATGTAGCTTTAATGTAGACAACAGCACTATTTAAAAGAGCTTTGCTGCTTTCTCCAATTGAGCTATTCCTTCTAAAATACCTGCGCAACCTCCTTCAGTTTCAATCTCAGCCAGTGCTGGTACCGTACACGCAATGTACTACACCAGGGAATAGTCTATTTCCAACTCACACTTCAGCTTTATTTACCCAAGTCTGTGTCCTGAAACTGCTTCCTACTTCAGAGCTTTTTCAGAACCTAACGTTGTTTAACAGAGAATGTCAGTCCTCAACTCTAATTTTAATCCAATTGAAATGTCTCTTAGTACATGTGCTTTCGTGATTCATGTACTTTTTTTTTTTTTTAATTTGTGTTCTTGCAGGTTCACACATTTTAATATTCCCTTCCATCAGTGTACAGTTCTCAGAAGTAATTCCTATCACGCAGTTTTTTGGTTTCCTGAAAATATATATCTTCCACCCTTACTATGTTTTCAGTAAACTCTATTTATCAGACTACAGTAAAGTGCATATATTCATTTGTTATACAAGCAACAAAGTTGTAGACGGAAAAAATAAATCATATTGTAAATTGAAAATCACACACAAAAAACCCCTCTCACTATTGCCATTTAGCATTCCACAGTTAAGTTATCCCACTGAATACTGTCAAAAATACTTTTTTCCAAGTGCATGTTAGCTTAAAAAATTTAAAAACTTGAACTTATTATCATTACAAATAATGGTTCCTTCTTAATCAGACTATGACAATTGTGAGTTTATGATGTAATCCTTGAAACCTAGTTATTCCAAGGCTGGCAGTCTGCCTTAACAACTTGTATTATGTATTTTACCCCTTGGATCCAGGCTTCAAACTTGCAAAAGCTTTGGAGTTCTTAAGGGAATGTGAAATTTCATTGAGAAAAGAAATAAAATGAGAGTCCCTTTCTGACTTCTTGGACTCAAAAATAACTACAATGGTGAAATGAGGTTCAGGGCGAGTCAGAAAGTACGTGCTTTGGACTTTGTCATCGTAGAAGTGAACAACCTTCTCCAAACTGTTGAGGTCAGAGGTTCTGTCAGTCATAATCATGATTACATTGGGCCAGTGCATAACAGGCCTGTCACTGGGCAGAGACACCACTGCAGGATACTGATCCACTCCTTTGGGAGCTTCTCTGTAAGAGTGGGGATGATGATAACCATGCCCTTGAAAACTCTCCGATCCACGATTGTCAAAGATTAAGGATACATTGACAGCATCATATTTCCGAATGAAACTGGAAATTTTCCCAAAGTAATCAGGATTTGTTTTAGCAGTCAGAGTTTTCATTTCAGACACTGTTGTTTGTCGACTAAGGGCCTCATGAAAGTAAAAGCTAAACTTGGCAAGGAGAACATTTTTGAGTTTCACCAGCCAGAGGAAGAGGTGTGGAGGCTGTACAGCTTTCTGAGACTGTCCTCCAAACAGATGCTTCTTGGTCTCTCGTTGTTTTTCAAAAATTTGGCCCCAAGTCTGTAGTTTTGTGTGAGCACTGTGCAAGTTGACCAGAGACGGAAGAAACTTCCACTCTGAGATCTGCGCCTGAGCCTTTAAGAGATGTGCAAGCACATCTACTTCCAGCTGGAAACTGCTTTCAAGAGGACTGAGGATTGGATGATGAAATCTAGAAAACACAACGTTATTCAAGACATGAGAAATGTTATACACAGTGAAGTTATCAGCTAGTATTTATCAATTCACAGACAGAACACAACACATGCAAACAGGCTGAAGTGTAAGCCAAAAAATCTTGTCAATTTAATAGCTCCTATTTTAGCATAATTAGGACAAACATTTTTAGGAACATACAGCATACATATATCAGTTTATCTTGATCCACAAGCTACCATAGCAACATTTCTCTTTAAATTCAAGTGGTTTTGCTTCAATTTTAAATCCCTTCTGGTGGTAACATCTTGATAGGTGTAGAATAGTACTATGATATTAAGTTAAAACAAAGAAAGTTATCTTAGATTATAAATTCACTGTTTATGTAGGGAAGCTATGAGGAAACCAAGCTGAGCCTTCTTTCAATTCACAATAAAAGTATGATGGGAAATTAGTCAATAGAAGCACAATTAACTGAATTCACCGTTGAACCTGGTCTCAAATTTTGAATGTCAGTGTGCCGGGCACAATGAAGGGGAAAAACAATCAGCGGGATCTTATACTTTCACAATAGAAGATGTTCTAACAATATCTCCCTATTCAAACAAGTTTAGAGCAAGATCAGCTCTCAACAGATGTTCTCATCCACAAGGTACAAGTGTCACTGCACAACTTATTCAATAGTTATCATACTATTACAACAAGTCATAATGAAACGGAGTTTTAATACACATCTATTCTACAGCTTTCTCCCACCCACCTTTTCTCTATTTTATCTGAAATTCAGGGAGGGAAAAAAAAAGAAAACAAAAAACCCCACTCAGATCCAGTCTACTTTCTTTCCCTTAACACTCAAATTTATTTACAGATTTGTAACACTGGAGATAAATTTACTTAATGCAAATTATGCAAAACCGCTCCAGTTATAGAAGCTAAATAGTTAGCTTTTGAAAAATGAGTCTTCAGCAAAGACAGAAGTAGCCTTTCTAGTAAAGATGTTCCTGTAACAGGCACTTAAAGCTCTTAAAGAGATCTCCAACAAAGTACAACCAATATTTCAAAGACAAGACTTGACTGGAATCAAGACAGACTTATGTCCTTACTTCAGAAGAATATCCTGGGTCTTGATACTGCTTTAAAGCAGGGAAGTTTACACTGAATTCCTTACACCTTTAACAGGTGATCCACAGACGAGGTGAAAGCAACTCCATTCATTACTTCCCTCAACTCCCAGGACACAATACATAGAATCAATTTTGGAAATAGTTGGTTCAAAACCAAAACACTTAATTTTTTTTTTTGTAGACCAGAAGAATTAACAAGAATTTTTAGCTTTACGTCCGCTCCCTCTTTAATACTTTAACTTTCCATCCAGCTCTCTGCCAAAACATTAATACTTCTGCTCGTAAAAATTGTCTGACAGTCTTATCATTTTTAAGTGTCCTCTTTTTTCCAGAGGGCCACAATACACATTTTGAAAGGATTTGCTTTTAAGATGTAAGCCCAAATTTATCCCAAGGAAATTAAATGATGAATGTGGTACATCATTTGAGGCACCATGTTCTGCAAGCAGGCTTGGGTGGGTGACCTGCCACCTCCTGTACACCGTATGCATCAGCAACCATAATGCCTTTCTGGTATAGCAGAGACCCAGTGATTACTGACCACTCTGGTGGGTTAAAAAGCCTAGAGCATATCTGAATTTCTTTGAACAAACAAGAGTCAACTAAAAATAACATTCTCTTAATAGTCAGCATTATACATTTCCAATGGTTTCAGTAATCAGCAGAACAAAAAGCTGCATTATGCAACATAATTTATTCCAAATATTCCCATCAAGCATATACTTAACACAGTTGTTTCAAGACACCTGCTGTCAGACTGGGGTTATTCTTCAACCTTAAAAGCAATTAAAAAAATATTCATGTGAAAGCAGCACTGCCAGGTCTCCTGGATTAATGGTATGATGTGCAGCTTCCCACTTCTACTTTGCTTCACGGCTCATAGCTATTTTCGTGTTTCACCGCATGGCAGGATTTGCTTAACTGTTTTAATCCAAAAATATGCACCTCAGTGACAGCTGAGAAGCTTGATATGGTCGCAGAGTAAACATGTTGTGCACTCAGTACATCTGCTGTAATTAACTTCCACAACAGAGAAGCACCTGACTCAGTTCGGTATCACTTAAGACAGACAGGTATTTAAAATATTTCCATGAGCCAGACTGCTAAGAACTTAAACACACACTAGAAAATCGATTTTCCCCCAATCACTCATGAGAGCAGAGGGAGGGACGATAGTTTTCTTTTGCAGACCATGAAGTCTCGTTACTCTTCAACTTTTTAATTTCTTTTGTAGATCACAGATGCATAAGTCTACAAAATGCTTACTAGATGAAAAGCATTTAACACAAGATTAATTACTTCAAAATAGAAGCTTATGTAGAATATAAAACTTCTTCGCTTTATATTGAGCTTTTAAAAGATCCTTCTTCTAAGGCCCTTTTAATTTCTCCAATTAAAATTGTAAACCAGCCCCCAGCCCTCCCCCCAGAAAAGTTCAAAAATTCAGGAACGGTTGATTCTCCAGCTGCATTTTACATAAAACAGAGATGAAAATGTCTGCTACTGGCTGTTTATAAGCCAGGAATAAGTAGTAACAAAATAGCTTCCACCTGTTCAAGGACTGATGATTTTCAGATGTAAAAGGAAAGAAACCAAGGCCAGAACCTCCTGGAAAACAGATGCCCCACTTGGCCTTCAAACTGCTGACTGATAAAATGGCACACGTCCTCGGCTACAAGTGAGGAGCGTGCTCCCAGAAGGAACGGACAGGATAAGGCTGAGTTTATTTGACCTTTCTCCTGAGAGGGTCAACAGACTGACAGAGAAATACAAACACACATCAATGTAACAGCCCCAGAAACTGCTGAGACAGGATGAAACTCAAGGATGGTGGTTGTTTCAGAAATATCCTGTACGTTACTGGGGAGAACCAAACTACTGAAGTAGCTCTAGCAGCATCTTAGAATGTCTCCATCTTAGAGATTGGTCGTTATCCCAAAGCAAGATCGTCAGTATTTTCCCAGGGAGACATTCTTTATTTCTTTAAAGAGATTGTAAGAGAGCATTAGAAGCACAGATGTGTCACTGAAACTTAAACAGTACAGAAAAGCATTTCAGATGTAAGCCTCCAGTCACTTCGCCAAAGTCATCAGGTTTGATTTTCAGATTTTCAACAGTGTCGTAGACCCAGCACAGGCTCAGACCAAATGATAATGGCTAATGTACAACATAAACCAACTCTGCAACAAACCTACTTCCCTTCACTATTCTACTGTTCATCATACCAAGAAAAAAAAAAAAACTGCAAAGTTTTATTTTTCGTTGGACTAACAGCCCTGATATTGTATGGGTTTACAAACCAAGAATTGCCAAAAATTACTACTAAGATGATACAGACTAGTTTTGACTTTCAAATGGCAAGAATTACACAGCATTTTCCCTACGTGCTTCATAAAAGCACGGGAGTCAGCTGCAGTGCTTAGATTTGGAACATTAGAAGCACTGTCAGCAGCAATAAATTTTCTTTTTTATGCATACCTTAAAAATCATAACCATAAATAACTCTGAATATTCCCCCCAAATGTCTTCTTAGACAATATTTTACTTACGATTAAAAAGAATCCAACTACATTTTGAAATTATCTTCCTGAAATAGCTACCTTGTTTTGCTTTTAAAATAAAAGCATTTTTATAGGCATTTTTGCCTCTTGTCAAGTGAATTAAAATTTCTCTCCTTTTTAAACTTTGATCACTTGCATAGATCGCATTTAAGGTGTAAAATACTCATTCAAGAGTGACTTGGAGACATTCTGGGCTTCTTTTAACAGGAACTATTATATCTTAATTTTAAGAAACCACAAGGACCAAAGGCTCAGGTGCTCCTTCTGCTACCTCCAGTATCTCTCAAGTGATAACAAAGAACAATAAAATCCTTCCAGGAGGATCAAAGAGCTATTAAAAAATAATAGTAAACTGTGAAATTAATTTGAAATGTAGCCAGAGACAGTCATGTGAAGTCTAACACACGGCTTTCAGAATTAAGCAGACATATTCCAGTCTAGAACTAGAATTGGCACACAAAAATGTTTTACTTCAACACCAATTTTAATGAAGCCCGTACAGAATTAAGTCTTGAGCCCCTCCAACCCTAGTAAAAGATGAAAGAATTCTTGCACTTGTTCCATGAAGAAAATCATTCTCCCTCTCTGCTGAGTAAGAATTTTTTTTCCTCCTCTGAGAAGTCTCATATTGAGTCCTCAGCTCAAGAGTGGACACTGTTCACCAACATTCACTTCATGCATGAATTTGTGCAAGGGGCTGTGCTTCTCAGCAATCAAAAGACAGCAAGATCTTTAGGCTCTGAACCTTAATATCATTTATTACAGATCATACGCCTGAGTACTTACTGCCAGGAAATAAGCACTGACCTTGAGCTGTATTTCTTTAAGATGGATTCCAAAATGTTTACCAGTTCCTCAGAGTTAATGAACTTTTGGGTGCTGAGCGTGTACATTTTTTCATAGAAGTCAGCAATTTCCATCCGAGCCTGAACAAAAAAACAGAGCTGTTCAGACAGGTGAGAAAGCAGCTCTTCCAAGTGAGGAGCTGTTCCTCCTAGTGCATTGCGACCCGTCGCCACCACCTTCTTCAGCTCATTATGCAGAGATGTGTAGATGGTTCGGATGGAGTCCTTTCGGCTGAAGAATGACTGACCACCTGTTCAGATAAATATGGAGGTATTACCAAAATCCAGGGACAGCAAAGAGAGACAGCAATACTGGAAAATTCAACCACGCTTGTTTTTCCCCAGATACTCCTACGTGTTATCAAAGTAATTTTCATCAAGAAGTAAGTTTCAGTGTATTATTTCGCAAGCATGAATTACATACAGCACACACGCAGAAGCACTCAATGTCATTTGATGGAAGTCACGCTCCATATAACTCATGTTTCAGCAGCCAATGACTGCTGCAAAACGTTTCCAAATCCTTCACACATGCCCTAGCTATGGGGTGACCTTGTTAACAACAAGGGTTTAGTTAACTTTGCTACTGTGACACGTGGCCTGGAAATACCATTGCCTTTGGAAGTCAGAAGAATGAGCCAACATGACACTCTAATAGGCTCCACTGCTGTTTGTAGCTTTCTAACTTGTACCAAGAATTCCCCTAACAACACCTCTTCAAAAATGGAGCACTCAGACTTGCAAAACAACCTTTACATGGGAACCACCTGACATTTGTGTGAACAAACCAGATGCCTCCGGTGCCTACACTGTCTTAACACAAACCCAAATTCAAAAGCAAAACAGTCACAGCTTATCTCAGTGGGACCAAAGAGCAGATTAATCCATAACTAGAACTGAGAAAAACACAAAAGGTCAGTGCTTCCCTCTACCTGCTTAACATTATGGTTTTGTTTTGTGGATGTGACAGTCATCATAAAAAGGTTTGGGTTGGAGGGGACCTTAAAGATCAACTGGTTCCAACCCCCATAGACAAAAGATATTCCACTTTGCTGTTACCAAAAGACTGCACAACAGCAGTAGTCTTATTTCTTAACTCCTATTTACAGATGCCCTTACGTGCTGCTGTGGCACTCATAAGCTGCAGCAGGGCAAGGACCACAGACTGAACCTGCAGAACTTGTTTTTTTTTTTTAAAAAAGAGATTCCAAGGTCAGATTCCACTTCAAATCTGCTTACAGCTTTCATAGCCATATAGACCTTTTCACATCTATTTTACATACATAATGTTCAAAAGTTGCATTAGCAATTTGAGGCAGAAAAGCACAGAATTGGTTATCATGGGAAAACAGCCACTTTTCCAGGCTGAGAGCTGCCCCTGGGGCATGGCAGGGGAATGCTCATCTACTGCTGCTGCTCAGGAGGTATGCCAGCATTGCTCCTCAGGCTGCCAGTTTTATTCTTTCTGCAAGCACCAAGTGCACTTTTTAAAGTCTGCTTTACACACAGAATAACTTCACAGAGGGAAAAAAAGCTCAGACAATAGTTCAAAGCTCCCACTTTGCCATAAGCACTGAAGCAGAATTTTCTGGATGCTTTAAGGCATTATGCAGCACTTGCACCCCCAACTCATGCTCCATGCCACTCTGCAGTGCACAGAATCACAGAATTGCAGGGGTTGGAAGGGACCTCTACAGATCACGAGTCCAACCTCCTGCCAAAGCAGCTCCCTACAGCAGGCTGCACAGGTGGGCATCCAGATGGGTTCTGAATATCTCCAGGGAAGGAGACTCCACAACCTCCCTGGGCAGCCTGTTCCAGTGCTCCGTCACCCGCACCGTGAAGTTCTTCTGCACATTGGTGTAGAACTTCCTACGTTGCAGTTTGTGCCCACTGCCCCATGTCCTGTCACTGCACATCACAGAGAACAGCCCGGCCCCATCCCCTTGCCTCCCACACCTCAGATGTTTAGAGATAGCTCTGTCAGAGGGCAGCACGGGCACGGCTCACCCCGCTCGAGCTTCACATTTTAGAATTCACAGACCGAGAAGCAACTGCAGCTCCTCGCGATCCGGCAGCCCCGATAACGGCCTTTAGGAGCGCTAACGCGTACACTGTTCTAGTTCCGGGCCCCGGGACCGCGACACGGCAGCAGCTCCGGTGGCCCCACCGCGCCCCCGCTGCCAGGCCCCAGCCAGAGCCCCCGGCCCGCTCGCAGCGCCGCCTGCAGCTCGGGGCCGCCCGCTCCCTGCGGCCCAGCGGCGGTACCTAGCTTCTGGCCCAGGAAGCTCATGCTGTGGTAGGCCTTCTCGGCGGCCGCCAGGTGCGCCAGCCCCGCCAGCAGGGCCAGCCAGCTGCCCCCCGCGCTCTTGTTGGCCTCGCGCTCTTTCTCCACGTTGTCCTTGGCCTTGTCGTACGAGAAGATGCCCAGGTGGGAGAAGAAGGTCTCCAGCACCGCCTGCTCCACCGGCACGGGCGCGCCCAACGGGATCGACTCCCCCATGCCGCCACCGCCGCCGCTTCCGGGTTCCGCGCGCGGCCGAGCGAAGAGCGCCGCCGGAGGACCCCGTCACGTGACGCGGGAGAGGCGGGCGGGAGGCTCAGGATCACGTGCCGCTGCGCGAGGGGTCACGTGGGCGCGGGGGTCGCCGGCGGTGGGACTATGGGGAGGGGGCGGGGCCGCCGTGGCGGCCTCCGGTCGAGGCCCAGTCCCGTGTTTCCATCGGCGCCTAACGAGGACGGCTGAAATGGGAAAGGGCTGAGAAAGGACCGGGCTGTAGCGGCTGGGCCGTCAGCGTGGCTCCATTTTGCGGGCAGTACGTTGTCTGCCACGTTAGAGCTGTAGCGGAGCGTTACCCAGCGGGGAGGTGTGGGTGTGGGGCAACACCGCGAGCTCCAGCCTCAGTCTGGAGCATTCCAGCATCATCCTTGCAAAGAAGGCCTGGAACCCTGAGCCCAAAAAGCTCAAAAGGCAGAAGGCAAGTGGCAGAACCACAGCTTTATTCAATGACATTTAGACATTGTGCCAGTTTCATAGCTTTTTTGGACTGGCCCCATTGGCACAGGCTTCTGTAACAAGCTCTCCACTCCAGCATTGCTTTTTCTGAAACTTAAATCTGAACCTGCTTTCACACAGAATTTTGCTTTCCTTAAGAAGTGCCAAAATAGCAGGGCTCCTGAGCAATGTTACTTTGGTCCTTAAGCACCGCCTTCACAGGACTCCCACAGGTTCCCCCACCTTGCCCAGACTTTGGGGGTTTAGCGCTTCCCTTCCCCCGAGTCTGCCATCTCTGCAGGCTGCTGACAGCCACTTCAGGGATTTGGAACTGCTCCAGTCAGTCCTCCTTTACATTTTGGACAGATAAAGCTCCATGAACAGATTCAGCAGGGAAGGACAAGTACAGCAGAGAGCTGAGCTGTGGAACAAGAGGCCATGGAAAGAGGCACTGGCTGTTCAGCTCTTGTGGAACCACAGCCCTCCTCCCACCCACCTACTTCTGCTGGGCTACCGTGACTTGAAGTTAACGGGCACTCTCTCCAGATTGAACTGCATCTCTCCCCTCATTGCAGAAAGCATCTCAATTTCCTCCAGCCCACATTTCCCTGCCCTCTACAACTGGGCTGCAGAGAATTTACAGAAAATAGGACAGGAACAGGGGCTCCTAGGTATCAGACAGAGACTTTCTAAAGAAAGCTGTGAGTCAAAGGTTCAAATATGCCTTTATTACACTGAGCTGACAGCACATTTTTACATTTAGAAGAATGTATTTGGTCTCTTGGTGGTGAAACGTGGTTTGTGCTGACGACGCAGAACTCTGTGTGGCAGAGGGAACTTGATTTTAGAATCCTGCGAGAAAAATGTGTTTAGATATTAGATTAACACCACAAAACAGTTTGCTGTAAGTAATTTAGCAGTTGAATACAGCTTAGCTAAGTACAGAAAAATAATGCATCCATAAATTAGATAGACTTCATAAAAGTGAAAAGATGCCTTGAATGGGCATTTTGTTCAAAAAGAATCACAAAAACTAGTGCAAGCTTCCTGTAACATAATACGCTTTTTCAAAAAAAAAAAAAAAAAAAACTTCGCTAGCGAAGTTTTGCCTCAATATAAAATAGCTGTAAAGCTATGTGTGCAAGTTTGGCCCTTCCTCCGTGTTTCTGCTTGCAAAACTGAGCTGCAGCAGAACTCCCCCCTCCCACTTTCCATCTGCCAGGACCCAGCTTAACTCACATGGAACTGCTTGACTGCTGGTCTGCGGCACTTGCTGGCAGCAATCTGCTCAACTTTCATGATCTGAATGGAGTGAGCACGGGCACGATGACGGGCTCCCATATCACGGTCTGCAACAGGAGAATTCATTAAGATAATTCCACCTGGAACTCGCAAATGAACTTCTCCAGAAGAATGCCCTATTACCACTCTTTGCCTGATTTCAAGAAGGTGTGCACTTACAGAAATAATCTACATGGGACTCTTTTGACAAGCAAACCGATTTCAGAATCAACACTGAAATGTTATTAATGGAAAAATGTTTTTCGTAAAACCCACACACAATATAAAGAGGAGTTGATACTTAGCCCACATAAATGGGGTTGCAGGACGAATCCATCCGTACGTGGGCTACCTGAAAACTCCCGCGTGGTTCACCGGCTGCCTTTACACAGTGTCCACCGCTAACGTCACAAGATGGGCCGAAATGCTGCGCTTACAGCGCTCCCCATGAAGATGTAACACACCTAGCATAAGCTTAACCTACAAACATACTCGAGCATGAAGCTGTCAAGTCATCGTGTTAGGATACACCAAGTTCTCAGATCTCTCAAGCAGTACAGGAAATATCCTATTAAGTTAATGTAGAACCTTCAATTTCACTTTCAAGAGCACTGCAGCTCTTGAAAGGCGACAAGATACATATAATATTTGCACACATGACAAGAACATCATTACTAAGAACAACATTCTCTGGGTTTTTGTGTGCATTTTGAATACTTCCAGATTCAACCTTCAACACCATCGGCCGTACAGATGGTCAGTCACTCACGTATTCCCTATAACAAACTGGAACAACCTCACCTGAAATATTCTCACCAGGGCCTGTGAAGATATATACTTGACCCTTCTGAAACAGTATATGTAACACAATAAAATATATATAGCACCTCACAGGCTACACAACTCAGCCTGTACAGCAAAACTCATTACTAGAATTACTGGAAGTCACACCATAATTAAGTGGGAATACTTCCAGCTAGAGAAAACATATTATAAGGAAGAGACCACATCGACAGACTTCTCTGAGAACCTCCCAATTTAGTTTCCTAAATTTCCTAGTTTCATTTTTTGTCTTTTGGCTGAAGATAGCAGCCTTCACTAGGCTTTACGCTCAGCTTAAGACTGAAGCTCGCGTTCACATCCTGGTCCTACCACCTCTGACAGCTGCACATACTCACAGCACTGCGTGACAGCACCAGCAGTGGTCAGATCCCTGTACTCCCTGTACATGTTGTGAGTTCCGCTGCGAGAATCATAGCGCAGCCAAATGCCAAAGTTTTTCACCCGCAGAGGGGTCTTCTCATACACCTGGAATTAGACAGCAGGACAAAAGAAATTAGAAAAAGTACATCAGCGTTCCACCAGTTCAATCACATTAGAACTCTAATGAAAGCACTGTGGGAAGCTTTACTGTCAAAAAACCCATTTTGTCTTTTTCCCCACACCAACATGGCTGCATTCAGATTCTCTGTGAAAATACTTAAGACTTCAGCTTTACATCGCTACAGGAACAAGTGGAAAACAATATCCTTTAAACAACAAGAGCTCTGAAGTATCCATTTTCCAAGAATTATGAATGTCCACATCACTCTGAAGAGATACAGGCCACAAGGAAATGAGCACAAGACCCAGGCAACTGCACTTACCACAATAACAATGTAAGTAAGTTACCACAGCTTAAAAAGGGTAAATTGTTTTGTTTTTGTTTTTAAAAGCTCACTGGATGTATTCTACCACTTTGAAAAAAAGCATTTGTTCATCATTTTCACAGTAAGACAAGAATATATTAAGCTTAACTTCGCCCCCAGTAACAGGGCTTCATGTAAATTCCTTCTGTGTACCAGCAGGACTTCCTTCAGAACACCCAAACTACGGGGTCTGCCCTCCCCACCTGGCCGCAATACACGATCTCCCCAGAAGATTTCTTCATCTTCTTCAGCTGCGACACAAAGTACCAGAACCGGGACTTGGCGACGACGTGGTTGGGAGCAAAGATCCGCATCCGGTAGAGCGGCGGCGTGGTGCATTTCGGCGTGGGCAGGCACCGCCCGACCACCTTGTACTCCCGCAGCTACGGGGAGGGAGACACAGACGGCGGCGTCAGGGCCGGCACCGAGGAGCCGACCCCCGCAGCCCGCCCCCGCCCCGCCCCGGGGAGGGCCTCACGGCTCCGCGTGCGACCACCCCGCCGAGCGGCGGCGCACCCGGCGGCAGGCAGCAGCCCAGGCGGCTCCCGCGGCGCGAGGCAGAGTCGAGCCCAGCCCGCAGCGGCGGGGGAGCTCCGGGAGCGGGGCACCGGCGGCCCGGCC
>WBMW01001712.1:15963-42510 GCA_013396635.1 Penelope pileata
GTCCCCGCCCGCCACAGCCGGCTTCCGGGCGGGGAGGGCGGGCTCGTGGCCGCCCATGGAGACAGTGCCCCCAGGCGGCGGCTGAGGCTGCTCCGTCACGTGCCGCCCTCAGTAGGGGCGGTGGTGCCGCTGGGAGCGCGGCCTCATCCCGGCCGTGGCACCGCCCCGCGTACGTGGCGGGAGGCAGCGAGCCGGGGCGTTACGTACGTTATCCTCAGCACGAGTGACGCCAGCGGTAACTGCACGCGCTGAGCGCGGAGGGAGGGGGTACGGGACCACGTTTCTGACTTCTGGAAAAAGCTCACAGACTCACTGAAGTACGCCCTCCGCAGCGGAGCGGGACTACAGCTCCCAGCGTGCCGCANCGGGGCCCTGCGCCGCTGGTGGGGGGAGGGAGGGCCCGCTCGGGGCCGGGAGGTGCTCCCGGGAGAAGTTTCTGGGGCAGCCGGGGCGTTCGGGAGCAGCAGCCGCGCTGACGGCGGCGGGAGCGTGCTCCGCTGGGCCGCGCTAGGGGCTGGGGCTGCGGGTGCTCGGGGCCTGCGGCGCGCGGAACAAAGATCGGCAGCGGCCGCGTCAGGGCGGAGAGGAAAGCTGACAGAATTCACGCGAGGGTCCCGCTGGGCCTCGGGAATCCCTGACGGGAGCGCTGCGGGCGCGGCGCGCTTCAGTCGCTCCGTCCGCAGTGACGATGCTCCCGGGGCGTCCGTGCCTGCCCCCATCTCCCCCCCGCCGTCCCGCGGCCGTTGGTGCCGTTACCCCGGGCCTCCTCCCCACCGGGACGCGGTCCGGCTCAGCTTTCCTCCGTTCTCGCGTAAGGGCGCTCTGTTACCAACTGCTTCTATAGCAAACCGTCTGCTGGAGCGGCTCGTGGAGCCGGAGCCCTTGGGAAGGTGCTGTGGTGGTGGGAAGTGGGGCGCACAGGGGGCGAGCGGGGCCGCGCTGCTGCCAGCTGAGCAGAGCGACCCCGGGCCCCAGCAGCGGCAGTGCCCCAGGACGGTGCCACCGACAGTCTGAGAGCTCTGAGAGCGTGTTGAATGCTGGGCTTTCCCCTTCAGGCTTGCTTCCTCCGCTGTCACTGTGCCACCTTTCGTCCAGTGGGGGAGGGTGAATGGCAGGGCCTGCACCAGACGCATAACGCTAAGAAATCAGAAATTGAACCTACAGGCAGTTTCAAAGGAGGATTCTTTGTGCTTCTTCTCTTCCTCCATCTGCCTTCCTTTCCCCCACCTCCTACATACTTACATAACAAGGCTACACTTCAGGCCTGAGTAACTTTTACCACGGGGGAAATTTTTGGTGGCCAGGTGGATTTTGGTCCCCTCTTGGTGTTTAACAGCACCTATGTGTGTAACAAATATATGTTTTTTTAATCCACTGTTTTATCCAGAGCATTGCAGGATAGCCCATAGAAACATGTGACCTTCAGAACGTTTTTGTCCAGCTTCCTTGTTAATATCACCCTGAAATTTCTAAATAAACATCATCGCTAGTAAGCTGTCACCCATTCCTAGGAACAGACAGCATTGTTAACAGCTCAGAATGATGCATTTGGGGGTTCATGTCTGACACTGTCCTAACATACGCTTGCTTTAGTTGAAAGGCCTCAGAATGCTTTTGTTCCCCCAGGGGAAATACTTTGTAAATGGTTTTGTGAAGCATCTTAACAATGTTTTAGAGCTGAGTTGAGATGCTTATTTTTGCAGCTGCTAAGCTTGTTGGGGAAAAAAATATTGCTGTCTGTCATTTAAGCAGCTGATCTATGCTTATGTCGTATCTTATTGAAACTTCCTCTGTGTGCTTGAAATTTGAGTCCGAACCTTCCAGTTGAATAGTAGTACACTTGATGCCACTTTTCTGTGATTGAAAGTTGATTAAAGGGCTTAGAATTCTGATACCTGTGTCAGAAATACGCCTGTTCATTCTTTGGTGGAGTACATACCATGTGTTTGACATCTGTCTGCAAACGCCTGTGGTTCTTGCTGTCCTGCTTGTAACTTTTATTGTTGTATTGAGCAAATAAAATTTCTTTCTCTATTTTCAGATGATCGTAGTCTCCACTCTTGAAGAAGTGGGCAAACCTGTTGGTAGGAGTAGGAAACAGAGTGCATAGCAAGAGAGATGGATGAACAAGCCCTTTTGGGGCTAAACCCAAATGCTGATGCAGACTTCAGACAAAGGGTATGTAATTTGCTTCTTTCTCTAATAATTTGGTGGTGTTGCTTCAGTGAAACAGTCTAATGGTTTCTTGGTTGTTTTCTGGTTAATCAGCACGAGGTGTTTGCAGTGGTGCCTACCAACTGTCATGTTGCAAGCATGTATCTAAGCTGAAAGAGATGTTACCAATTCTGTGCAGCTGTTGTTAACATGTATAGAGTTTATTTCTGAGGGCTCTGGCTTTTCCAACACTTTCAGTTCTCCGTCCTTGTTCAGCGCAGGTTCCTGCAGAATGAAAATCAGCCTCTGGAAATGACAAATTGCTTGCAATTTTCTTTTAATTCCTGGGTGGCAGTTTGGAGGTGAAGGGGGAGGTTGTGCTTTCTTCTGTTTGTTTTGTTGCTGTTTTGAATGGATTACCTGCCTTTAGTGTCTTTTAACAAAACACAAGTTTTTGAACTGGCAAAACTTAGAGTAACTTAAAAGTCATGGTCAGTGGGTACTTACATGGTATGAGAGGTGCTCGTATGGAAAGCATTTTATAATGCTTCTGTAACTTTAATGAGTAAATGTTTACTTCTTTCTGATTACTTATGAAATTGATTCAACTGCATGTAAGATGGCATTCAGTAAAATCCTTCAGACATAAGGATACCGATATTTTCTTCTGATGTTCATGAAACGAATCCTAGAATGTATAAGGAAGTTAAAAATGTAGCGTGATGCATCTGAGTGTTGTTAAGCAGCCTTTTGTTAAATCTTTGTTTGTCATGAAGGCTTGTCCTTGGAAAGATGAGTACAGCTGAACTTTAAAGCTTGGTCAATAGAATGTCACTGTACATTTGGAGCTTACAGATTTCTTGACTTTTTAACCATGCAATCTGCATACTTTTGAAATACTTTATAGGAAAAGTTGACTTTTTTTTTTAACTATTCATGCAAGAAGTGACTTTATAATAAAGCCAAGTCAGTGTAAATATCCAACTTTAGCTAATTAAGCTGTTCATTACAAGGAAGTTAATGCTATCTACAGTGATTTCTTAAGAGCTTAATTCAACTCTGAATAATTACTCTGGTGAATGTAAACAGTGGTGGTAATGAAAAAATGAAATACAAGCCTTTGTAGGCTTAAAGTGATGTTGTCAATCTAATCTCAGTTTGAAAAATTATTTTACTGTTTTGTGTACTACATCGCACTAAATTTTAAACCAATTAGGTCAAGTGAACTATTTTCAGAAGCATCTTAGAAGATCTGCTAAGCAACTTTGCTATCTAAAATTTGGCTGAAGTAGACGTTTCTTTCCAGTCTCTGTAGCAGATTCATAAGCTGATGATTATCAGGTGATCAGTGAAAGACTGTGTTTGAATGTTGCTTGAGATGTAGCATACATCTAATGTGGCACAACAGAAATAGTGAGGTTTTTTCAGTGAAAAATCCACGTCATTTGCCCTTTAGAATTTGTGGAGGGAATTTTTAACTTGGATTTGAACTTCCATCCTTGGAAGCTGTATTAAAATCCAAGTGGACAAGGCCTGAGCAAGTTCTGTTAGTTGACCCTGCTTTGAGCGAGTGGTTTGGACTGGACTGTTGCCAGAAGTCCCTTCCAGCTTCACCAGCTATGTGATTCTGACCTTCTTCTGTTCAAGTAACAAAATGTCAAGTGGAAATGGGTACCTGTAGTGTTAACATTTGAAAAAACTCTTGCACTGTGTTAATGAGGGAGCTACATAAATACTTGGATGTTTCCAAATACTGTGGTTTTTTGAAGGAGAGGTGTGTCTAAGTGTGAATAAGATGTTTTGCTGTGTATGCTGTTTGTTTGTTTCTTTGTTTTTCTGTTGGCGTTCTCTTTGTTGGTCTTTTATAAAATGAAGCGTAATTGGATGTTTGCAGGCACTGGCCTACTTTGAGCAGCTGAAGATATCTCAGGATGCTTGGCAAGTCTGTGCAGAAGCATTAGCTCAGAGTATATACAGGTAATGTAAATAAGAATCATTGCTTATTTTCATCAGCAATATGTTGGGGCCTTTTTTTTAAGCTCTGCAGCATAATAGGCAAACTGTTAATTGCTGAAACTTAATATGGTCTTCATACTATTTTTAGTATCACTGTTGACCTGTGATTTCAGTGTATTTCAGAGAAGAATAATGTATGAATATAACTCCATATTGATTTGATAGCTTAAAGATTGCTGCATTATGAAATCCAGGAAAAAAAAAGAGAATTAGTTCTAGAACGTTCTTTTGGGGAGGAGTACAGTTGTAAGAATATAGACTTTTATATGCAGTAAGCTCAGAAATAATTGCTCACTCTCCATTCTCCTGCTAAGTATGCCATCTCATTTTTGAAGATGAAAACATTGTGTAGTCACCACTTTTTGCAGAAAGTTGTGTATTTAGATCTCAAATAGAAGGTTGTTGCTGTATTGTAGAATTGTGCAAGTTGGAAGGAAATTCAGGGATGTATATTTACTGAATAGCTACAGTGATTTATAGTGAATGTTTTTTTTTGTAAATGATCTATCAGTGCTACTCTGCCTCCACCAGAGTATGCAGTGGTTAAGAAAACTATGTAAAATTTGAAAAACAGCATTTTGTATTCATTTTTTACTGAAATACGGTGATTGGTACAATTTTTAGATTTTTTTTTAAAGGCAGGATGCAATAGGTATTGTGATTTTGTGTGTTCAATACCGAACACAAAGTATAATAAAATGACAGATATAGAAAAAATATAAGAGGGGATATCAATATTAATTGCTTGCTTTCATGAAATGAATTGCTAGAGTATTTTTGCTTAGCACTTTTGTCTAGTGCACAGTAGTTCTTGGTTTGCCAAAGGCACCACCTGGCTGTAATATTTGAGGATTGTTTCTCTTCACAGAGAAGTGTACCATATTACCATCTCTAACAGAATTTTCTCTTCTTTTCTAGTGATGATCACATCAAGTTCTTTTGCTTTCAAGTTCTGGAACATCAAATAAAGTTCAAGTTAGTAATCTTTCTTGATAGCAACCATATAAATTTATTTTGATTTTCCCTTTTCGTTCTGCTTGCAAATCAAATGGTATGTCATTCCTACCATTCCTGAATAAAAGTTCTTAGAACCCTTCTTCTGCAAAACATTATCCCAGTGTGGTTGATGAGTCCACAGGACTTTCTTTTATTCCTTCTGCTTCTCTTGGGAGAGGAGTGGCTGGTGTTTGAGCAGCATGCTTTACTTAGCTAGTCCTAACACCTGTGTATGGCCCAACACAGACTCAGTCACCAAGTATGGAATGAAACTTAGCACTTCCCTTCAAGCCTTGCTCCACGCTCTCACTGATTTTTACAGAAGGGTGTTTGTCCTGAACATAGCAGCCTTGTTCAGTACAGAATCCTGGACTTTGGACAAAGCCCTATTCACTTACTAGCAGTAAGCATAGCAGAGATGTTGTGAGAAAGTAGTCTTTTCACTGGTGTTTCTGTAGCATCATAATTTTAGGAAAAAATAATTTTGAGAACTGTAGGTTCCATTGCATGGAACTGTATTTGTTCTAAACTTTGGGCTCCTTTGATCTGGACTTGAATATCATGGCAGAGGTGTCTGCCTCTTAGAGTATCATTATGACTGAACGTCTGGGCCAGCCTTTGGATAGGGATAAGATGTATTTTGCAGGTGAGGTTCACAATTATGTATTGGAGCAAAAATTCAGGGCTTAGCTGTCTGAGATCTTATTTACTCAATTTTACCTCATTGTCCTCCTTTGTCTGCACATTCCATTTCTGTCATTTGCTTCTTGCAGTAGTTTTCTTTTGTTTTCCTGCTCTTATTTTCTTCTCCAAGCGTTTTCAATGGAGTTAATTTTTTCTTCTACTTGATAAATAACAGAAACACCAAGATCACATTCAGCAGTTGTTCCTGTCAGGGATTGTACCAGAGCTATAGCACCTTTCAGAAGTAATTGCAGGAAGTGTCTTCTCAACATTTCTAGCCCTCAGATGGAATATGTGTGGGTAGTATTTGAGTGAGGCTGATTATGGCATAGAATTCTGCCAAGAGTCGTGTATGTATGATGGAATGTTTTGATATATGTTTGATAATAAATATGCTGTAGGGTCAGATCAGTGAAGGACTTCCTTGTAATCTTCAAAGAGTGTTATACTCAAATTTTAGCATGTACAGTGTATTTCCTTCTCCCCATAGTTTATAGTCAAATGTATGTTAACATGGTCACCAGTCCTGTCCCTTACAGCAGGGCAGCCTTCCTGCAAAACTTCAAGCTTCTGCTCTAATATAGGAGGCACTAGTGCCTGGAAAGGTAATTCATTATTGTGGGCAAAATGTTTTTCTTTATGCATCTTTTATTTATACATCTTTTATTCAGAATTTTGGCATGCAAATAGCTATGTAAATTCCTTTTTCTGGGAATCTTTCGTTGACGCTGTGTGCAGCATAGCTATTTTTTACTTCTTTGAATGTTGCTGTTGTCATGAAGCAGTCATATTTTGATCTCATTATGCTTTGTTTCAGATACTCTGAGCTTACTGAAGTCCAGCAGCAGTTAATTAGGGAAACACTCATAACATGGCTGCAAGCCCAGGTAAATATCTTACTTTACAGTGAGTTTGCATGGCAGGCTAACATGATGCACTGAGTGTGGGCTAAGTGTTTAGTCTGACATTTCAGCTTAAAAATGGCTTTCTGAAGATATCTGTTATCTGATGGTGAAAAGCTTTTAACTTGCTAATCATTATTAGAAATTCTTTAAATTATTTGTTATGAGGAAGTCTGTGCTTGAACTTAATAGTAAATATGAAAATCTTACATCAGATAATGATTGTGGTTTAATCGGTTATGTGTGAAATAAGGAGCATTGAAAGATTTCCTTTAGAGAAGTATAATCCAGATTGCTGGTGTTCTTGAGTTTCTAGAATACGAGCAGTAATTTTGTTTTTAAGTTGCTTTTGGCCTAAATCCTGTTTACTTAGAATACAGGCAAATGTTGGTGAGTGAATGGAAAAGGCAAATCACCCCTTTGGCAGTGCTGTAGCAGTACATTGGCTATTCTTTCTTGTGGAGTTAGTTACTGTGGCTGAACTTGTAGTGTCAGTTGGACCCAGGAGTTTGCAAGTTGCAAAATCACAAGTGGACTGATGCAACTCTTCATCTCTACCTGCCATTATGTGGCTACTGTTCCAATCCTGCACTGGATATTAACCTACTTGCTTTGTTTGTAGAAAGTTGAACAGCAAGAAATGGAATATAATACAGCTTGAAAAAGAACAGATTAGTGTGAAATGGATTAAATTGTTTTTAATTTTTATTGGTGACAGGCTCTCTCATTTCAGAGGAATTTATGTAAGAGAGGAGGGAGGGACAGAGAAAGATTGATAGTGACAGATTCCATTTTTCCCTGAAGAGATGATGTCTAGAAGAACCTCTTACTGTTCTTACTAGTATCTAACGTAGGGAAACCTAGCTACATGAGGACCACAACTTTTTCTTCTTTAATTTCTTGTTTACTTCAAGCAACAAATAAATAATTTTTTTTTTTAGTGTTTTTTTTTTTTTTTTTTAGTTTTTGAAGAGTACAGTTCATATTTTTGTATTGATTGAAAGACTTAGGACTGTATCACACAGAAAGACAGTTTTCCCCGCTGTGTTACAATTTAGCTAAGTTTTTTTCAAAATCATTAGAAAGGTAAAGTTTTTTGTTATTCTCAGCCAGTAAGAGAGAAGAGAGGTAATACCCTGATCGCTGCGCAGAGATCAACATATATGATTTTTCTTTACTTAAGTAAAATATACAAATATAATATCTTGTTTCTACCAGATGCTGAATCCCCAGCCTGAGAAGACTTTTATTCGCAACAAAGCAGCACAAGTCTTTGCATTGCTTTTTGTTACTGAATATCTCACAAAATGGCCCAAGTTTTTCTTTGATATTCTATCAGTAGTTGACCTTAATCCACGAGGTGTGGATATGTACCTCAGAATCCTGATGGCTGTTGATGCTGAGCTGGTAGACCGGGATGTTGTTCATACATCTGAGGCAAGTTATTACTTCACGGTAATATTTTTTTTAAAGCTCCAAAAAATTCTCTACTTCAATTACAGATGATTTGCGGAGATTTGTTGTTTTTTCCAATGGCAACTTTGCCTTCGAGACATTAGGTGGTTTAGATCCAAAACCTGTACGTTGTTTAATGCTTTTTATGATTTCATGCTTCTCAGTTAATGCATTTTTTACTTCAAGAGTTAGCAAACAGAAACTAATGGGCTGAGTTAGCCAACTTAATTTTAGAGTGACTAATTTCACAATGTTAATTTCTTCTAGTGCATGTTTGAAGGAGTCTTAACATGAAAAATTCATTTAATTATATAGGGAACTTCTTTCTCCCTTGCCTGCCTTTCTTTGGTGTTTGGACATCATAGTAGAAAAAAAAGGAAAAAAGAAAAGCTAGAGTAAATTTTTTTTTTTCTTTCTTTCTTGAAAGGAAAGAAGTGTTCTTTTTCGGTTTTTGATTTGAGTTGTTTATCATGTTAGGACACCTAGTTTTGGGTAGTGGATATAAAAATGCTACTAATTTGGAAAAAATGCTACAAATGTATGACAAGATTGATTTATCCTTTTTACTGTGTTGATAGGAGGCTCGTAGGAATACTTTATTAAAAGATACCATGAGGGAACAGTGCATTCCAAGTTTGGTGGAGTCGTGGTACCAAATCTTACAGAACTATCAGTACAATAACTCGGAGTTGACATGCCAGTGCCTTGAAGTTGTTGGAGCTTATGTTTCCTGGATAGATTTGAGCCTGATAGCCAACGAAAGGTACAAAGTTTTTTGATGGAATATTGGCGGAGGGTGGGGGGAGTGACAACAACACTTGATAGTCTGCTGGCTGTAGTTCTATGAAACTGCATTAAAACTTTTCTTTGAATAGAGAGTTGAATTATATATAAACATTTGAGTCTTTTGTTTTTAATAGAGCACTTGACTTTGCAAGCCAAGCTGATGTAATGACCAGAATGGACACTGCACAATTTGCTGTATTCTCCTTAAAATGTATCAATGCTGGGTTTAGTCAGTACAATAGACTTTATAATGATTTGTTTTTAATAAGACTTTTTCAATTTTGCTCATAAATAATTCAAAGTTTCTGAATGATGCTACTTTGTACTTCTAAACATAAATTTCTTTTTTTCCAAAGGTTTATAAATATGCTGCTAGGTCACATGTCTGTGGAAGTTCTCCGGGAAGAAGCCTGTGATTGTCTGTTTGAAATTGTAAATAAGGGAATGGACCCAATTGATAAAACAAAATTGGTTGAATCTTTATGTCAAGTATTACAGTCTGCTGGCCTCTTCAGTATTGATCAGGTTTGTAAATTGATTTTACAGTAGGAATGGGTCATAGGTTTCAAACAGTTCTTAAACAAGCAGATTAACAGAAAATTGTAAAAATAAGTCTACAGATACGGGGAGAATTAGCTGCGCTTTTCCATCAACATTGAGCACTTGCACTTAAATTAACAGGTGGTTATTAATATTCCTTATTCATTTAAACCACAATTTATTGCATTTTATATGTCCTCAGCATAAGGTTATTCTGGAACTCATCTCCTAAAGCTTGTTTTGCATACTATTTATGCTGCTTCTATGTTCTGTTGCCTTGTGTCCTCCATTCTGAATTAATCTGTAACAGGTATTGTAGTCCAAGTGTTTTAAGAATGTAGCCCAGACAGAGTTTTTTAGGGTGAGACAGCTGACATGCTTTCTCTGGGTCATTTATGTTGTTACGCATGTCTGCACCACCAAACAGGAGGCCTGTAATGCTTGTCTGGGAGCTGGAAAAATGCACCTACTAACTGAACACACATTCCCTGTGCAGGTGCAGTGCTTAAGGAAGAGCTGTTTCCTACATGCTATGGAGAAAGAGGAAGTAGTCCTTATGAAGCTGTAGTTCTTGGATTGCAAGGCAGTTGTCTCTTTATTGTGAAGTATTCATCAAATATGTGTTCCCACTGGAAGGCCAGAAACGTGCAGTCAGCAAACCATTTTTTTCAGATGACGAGTCTAGCAGAGTTTCTCAATTCTGACCAATGTATTTCTGCAAAAGCAAGCCATAAATATCGGATGATCGCTCACTTTTATATAGTACTGGTTCTTGATTGTTATCAGTGTTTCTGAAGTGAGGTGCAGCTGTTAGTTCTTTAAAGTTGTCCCATAAAGTGCTAATCTGAAGAGATGGAGCAAGCTGCTGTTGTATAATGGAGAACAGCCTGCTCTCTAGCATCGCTTTACTTTTTCTCTCTCTGATCTCCAGGAAAAACAAACCAGATAGGTGTAATTTGCATCTAGGAGACAAATACTGGTTTTACTTCTCTGCATACTAAACGTGGGTAGTACCTTCTTTTAGGTTCATGCAATTTAAACCTGAGCTCTGCCAGTATTTTTAATTAGATCTGTTTTCTTACAGGAAGATGATGTGGATTTTCTGGCCAGATTTTCTAAGCTGGTCAATGGAATGGGGCAAGCATTAATAGCTAGTTGGACTAAACTGATAAAAAGTGGTGATATGAAGAGTGCTCAAGACACTCTGCAAGCTATTGAAGCAAAAGTGTCCCTTATGTTGCAGCTGCTAATTCACGAAGATGACGATATCTCATCTAATATCATTGGCTTTTGTTATGACTACCTTCACATCTTGAAACAGGTAAGTATGTCTGGCTTCAATTTAACGTCTTTTTTTTTTGATACATAATTTGCTTTGATTTTGTGGGAATATAGGAAGTTAATACTTTGTGTAAGCTGACCTGCGAAACAGTCTTTTGACTAATTAGCATTCAGTGTCTTCACTGGCTGTGGCGTGCTGTTAATAGAACTTTGTTTAGAGATCTGTAGGACCTGAGTTAAATCTTGCATTAAGTGGAAAGGAGACTTGCAGATCGTATGGTTGTTAAAAAGCAAATCTGTCTTTTGCTGTTAGACAGTAGGAAAGGAGTTACTATATAAAAGTAACACTTGAAATTTCTTTTATAGCTTTCTGCACTTTCAGACCAACAAAAAGCTAATGTAGAGGTAAGTATTAACTTTCTTTTTACTAAGGATTCTTACTGACATTTTAATCAGAACTTTTCATTTTGTTGAAACAAATCATGTATTATTTATACGCTTTAAGATGTCCATGAGACAATAATTAAAACTAATTAGTAAACCTATGTTGAATTGTGTATGCAAAAGCTACGTAAGTGCTGGTCTTCCCAAGCAACCCCAGTACCTTAAGCCTTCTCCTTGGACAGCTTTTTGATAGAATGTTCTTTAACCAGGACAGAAGATGTTTTCTCCCAAAGCTTTGCATTTTTATTAAAACCTGCCCAATTCCAAAGAATTGGAAGAAATATGGGAGGGGTTGTCAGAAAAAAAAAAAAAAACAAACCAAGAATTAAACTTATGAAAGAAGCTGCTGCTGAAATGTAACATTTGTACTTATGATGAGTAGCTATATACTGTTATATGAAGCTATGCATTAAGCTTAAGTTTATAAGCTTAATTTCTTGCATTAAGCATGAAGATAATCAAATACCTAGTTTTGGCAGTAGTAAACTTTGTATCTAATATTCAAATTAATTATGACTGCAGCGCACTTAAGACACTTAAAATTTGAATGTGTTGCTGTCCAGAAATCTGATTGTGTTGAACTTCTTTTTGTACCAAACTTCCTGTTATAGTTATTTCTTAACTTTACTGAGCACTTCTTGAGGATTTCTTCTTAAACTGAGAAGCAGTCACACCAATCTTTCTTCTTTCATCCAATTCACAATAAGAAAATGTTTGGAAGCATGCTTTGCTGAACCAATCCAGCTTGCTAAACTGGCCTAAACTTCACGACCCCTAAAAAAACCACAATTGCTTTTGGTGATGCTGAGCTGTATGGGAGAAATTAATGTTATGGCTAAGGTGACCTACCTCTTTAAAATATGATCTTGGACAACCTGTTGATCTTCCTCTGCCTAGTTCAGTCATCCCTAATTGTTCTTTTTAGTGAACAGCACAGGTTATGAGCAGGAAATAAAGCCAGATAATACTGCTAGATAGAGAGCTCCAAGTCAGCTATACTGTGTTTCTGGAGTGGCATCTGTGTATAGTTTGGCTAGAATCCATCTGTTTTAATACGCTATGCGCCGTTAATTCTTTTAAACCTCTGAAAATAACAGTTCAAATGGGATTTAAATGTTTACAAATATTTTAGCATTTGCCATAACATTTCCTTTTCTGTAGGAGTTTAACTGTTGCTTCCTATTGCTTGTCTGCTTCTACGCTTAGATTTGTGTTTTTTTTTTTTTTTTTTTGTCTTAGGCAATCATGTTGGCTGTTATGAAGAAGTTGACATATGATGAAGAATATAATTTTGAAAATGAGGTATTGTATGAATAAACAGACAAATGCAACTTGAATTGCACATAGGAAAACTGTCTCATGCTTTAAAAATCCATATTTTTCTTAGGCTAAGGATTTCAAGGTGGGAAGGGAGCTGTCTGTA
Source organism: Penelope pileata (assembly GCA_013396635.1). Taxonomy (NCBI): domain Eukaryota; kingdom Metazoa; phylum Chordata; class Aves; order Galliformes; family Cracidae; genus Penelope; species Penelope pileata. Next base: position 28,645 of record WBMW01001712.1, read on the forward strand.
GACTGAAATTTTTCCTGTGTGGAAAGTTTTTGTTTTTGTCTTTTTTTTCTTTTTCTTTTTTAAACTTAAGGGATTGTCTTCATAGGGCAAAACAACATAATAAAAGGATACACAGGTGGTTTTGTTAACAGAATAATTCTGGCTGCATTTGCACAGAGCTGTTCCTAGGCAAATATGACTGTGCTGTCAGCTAAACATAGCTGTAGAGCTGGCATGTTCGGTGTGAGTCTGCATTTTTTGGGCTGCCATGCAAAAAGATTTGAGAAACATTGCTTGAGAAACATTTAAGAGATACTGCCTGGCCTATTTTAGATGAAAGAGGTCAAACTTAACAAAAAATAAGCTAAAAGAGGAGGACAGTCTTTGATTTCTTTCTTCCCTTTCTTGCATCTCTTGCATCTTTGCCAGCCAGCAGTAATAGTTGAATGTATTAGACAGTTCCCTGGGCTGTTCAGAGAGCTATGGTCTTAGGGGTGAACTGAGACAATAGGTAGTACACGTTAAACGTTTCTGTCAGGTTAATTTTAAAAATCGGCTAGATGCTGAGGAGCAACATCTTTCTGAGGAATTAGTCAATTTTCAAGAGATGGATCAAAAAAGCTTTGCCAAGTGTGTTTTCTTTTGTGTACTTTTCACTAGTTTTCAGTTTGGAAAGCCTTTTTAATGTGTTTCTGATCTGAGCGGAGTGGATCTCAGCATTAAAGGAGCCAGCTGTTACACTGGAAGAGTATTATTGAGTTTTCTGAGCGTGATGTATTGTTCTTGTATGTACACATTTTTGGGGTGCAATTGTCTAAAATGCTTCTGAAAGTATTTAAGCTCAAAAATGTGCTTCACTGATGTGAATGTTTTGTAGGGTGAAGATGAAGCAATGTTTGTGGAGTACAGAAAACAGTTGAAACTGTTGCTGGACAGACTAGCTCAGGTCTCACCAGAGTTACTGTTGGCATCTGTCCGCAGAGTTTTTAACACTACACTTGAGTAAGTTTTTTTTGCTTGTTTGTTTTTAAACTTGTTTACATGAATATAATTCCCATAGCTTTCTTGCCTTTCTTTCTGTCAGAGTTTGCACTAATGGTGACTGTGATGTAGCAAGGCAAAGCCTATTGATGGAATAGGCTAGTTGCAACTTTTAAAGTATGACTTTGAATAACTTCGTGATAAAAATCTTACTCAGTTACTTAGCAAGAAGTAATTTTTTTTTTTTTTGTAATCTTAAGTTGTAGCTATTGTTTTTTCTCCTCGGTGTCACTTCATCTTTGTCACTTGTCCAAATGGCTGCTGTGCAGGTTAAGTGTTTGAGTGTTTGCTATACGCTATAAGGAAATGTTTGTGAGATATGGAAAATTATTTTATGTTTTATTGCTAGCAGAACAAACAGGTTGGATACAGAAAGGAAACAAGAGTGAAAACTATGTATGTTAATAAAGTAGGTGCCTGACTAGGGGGATGGCTGTGTTTATACAAACAGAAATCTAGTATTGTCAGTGCCTTCCTTGTGCCTTGCTTTTTAGTAGACCCTCTTTTTAAGTGAAGCTAAATGACTTGTCAACGTATTGGTGGTTTGGTACCTAAATAAGCACTTAGAGAAATCTGTATCTTTCTAGTTGAAACTGGTAAAAGAAAATTGGTTGCACTCTGATGGAGAGATGATACATCTGTGAATAAGATCTTCAGAAGCATCCTGGAATACAGCCTAGGTCTTACAGTATTTATTTTCTTAGCTGAATTGTACTCTTGTTTATGCATCTGAATATTCAAAAGAAAACACTAATGTGGTAGAACTGTGATTATTTCATAATCCCCATTGACTAACATGATCTCCGCATTCTTTAGGAACTGGCAAACTACGCGGTTTATGGAAGTAGAGGTGGCAATAAGGTTGTTGTATATGTTGGCTGAGGCTCTTCCTGTATCTCATGGTGCTCACTTCTCTGGTGATGTTACAAAAGCTACAGCTTTGCAAGACATGATGAGAACGGTAAGCAGGTGTTATGTGGGAACTGTTTAAAAATGCTATTAAAGACCAAAACATTGCAGTTCGAATGGCTTATATTAATTACCAGCATTTCAAGTACATTGTAGTTTGGTGTTATAGATGGGTAAAGTACTAACTCACTAATGCTTTTATTTGTAGCTAGTGACTTCTGGCGTTAGTGCCTATCAGCATACATCAGTGACCCTGGAATTCTTTGAAACAGTGGTTAGATATGAAAAATTCTTTGCTGTTGAACCTCAGCACATTCCAACTGTTCTAGTAAGTTTCATCTCCTTTACATGTTCAACTAGATAAGTCTAGATAAGTTTTTTTAGATTTAAGAACTTCCTTTTCTGAAGGTCACTGAAGAAGTTGGATTTCTTAAGTTATTGGATGCTAACATTTTCCCCCTTGTTTAGACTGAAATACTTTCTTGGTTGCAGATGGCATTTTTAGATCACCGTGGTCTTCGCCACACAAGTCCAAAAGTCCGAAGTCGAACAGCTTACCTTTTTTCAAGATTTGTCAAGTCTCTTAAGTGAGTAAAGCTGCTACAAATGTATCTAAATTGTGCAGAAGGCATATGTATGGTAAATTCAGTGCATCACAGCTGTCACTCAAACAGGCAGGGCTTTAAATGGACTACTGTGAAGCAGTATGGCAAACCAGTGCTCTAACAGAGTTGTCCTACTCTGTTAATAACCAAGGTAGTCAGGGAAAAGTTTGTCATGGAATGAAGAATTTGAATACATATTCTTAGCTTATTTTGACTAGATGTCAAAACTGGTCGACAACATAAATGTCTGCCTTGCTTTTCCTCAGTAAGCGCAGTTGAGAGCGAGTGGGTTTGGAGACTCCCAAGTGTAACTTCCCTGTGTCTGGCCAAATTCTGATTATTTAAAAAACTTATACTGATGGAGTTTACTCAAACTGTTAGAGCCCTTCAAATAGCCCTGTCCTGTTGGTCTAGTTTAACAGGCATGTGTCTGAATGTAGAGGCAGGAGGAGCTCCAAGGTAGTTCAGATTTCAGAAAAGGTGGTTCAGACTTTCTGAAAAAATACTTTATGCAGAGAAGTTATGCTATTTATGCATTCTTAAAAGAATGAGGGAGGGAAAGAAATGCTTGTTTTCTGCTCTGCTGTGTATCTGTTTCACCCACCACAAGCACCATGTCCATAAACCCAGGCTTTTCGACATCAGTGTTCTGACACTTTAAGGGAAGTTCTGTATTGAGACGGTAGTTCAATGTCAAGCTTTACAAGTTAAGGAAAATGCCAGCAATTTTGTAAAAACATGCATGCTTCTAAATAGTGTTGTACTTATGTTTTAATTCAGTAAACAAATGAATCCCTTTATTGAAGATGTTCTGAATAGAATACAAGACCTACTGGAACTTTCTCCTCCTGTGAGTATTTACAGCAGTTTTTTGCAATAAATAAGGCTTATGCTTTTTCATTGGTGTGCCCAAAAACTTGCTGAATTGTGAGCTTAGTACAGAAACATTTGAATGCAAATAATTGAGATTTTTTGGTGAGATTACCTGCTTATACTTGTACCTAACTTTAATAATCTTGCTTATTTGGGTTTCTTTGTGTATAGGCTAAAGAGAGGTATATAGAAGGCTTTTTGAATTGTGTGAAAATACTTATTCCTTCAACACTATTTTACCATCTACTAAATACTACTTCTACTTAAGTAGGAAGAGAATATAAGTATAGTAACTGTAGTACAGAGATAAAAGAAATGTGTAATTAAAGAAGTAGTAGTAGATTTCAGCTTTGTCAGAAGATGACCTTGATAGAGGACACTTAGTGAATGATGCCTGTTATCTTACGTTTTAGGAAAATGGTTACCAAGCTCTGTTAAGCAGCGATGATCAACTTTTCATTTATGAAACAGCTGGAGTATTAATAGTTAACAGTGAATACTCTGCCGAAAGAAAACAAGCTCTAATGAGGAATTTGTTGACTCCACTGATGGAGAAGTTCAAAGTATTGTTAGAAAAACTGATGATGGCACAAGATGAGGACAGACAGATGGCACTGGCTGACTGCCTCAATCATGCTGTTGGGTTTGCTAGGTAGGTACTGCACAGCGTCTGTATGCATGTTTCTGGTTGCAGTAAAATGGAATATATTTTAAAGAATTTAAACTAAAGAATTTATTGGGAGGAGAGACTGAATATCTACCTATGCTTTATTGGCCTAAAAATCCCCAGTGATAGTAGAATTTCTTACAGTAGCCCAGTAAATGAGTTAAGTACTCTTTCAAAAAGAAAAAAAAAAAAAAAAGGCTGTTAAGGGTGTAGACGCAGAGAATATTGACCAACTTTAGAATGAGCCAGAATCTACGCCCTTCCTCATGAGATAGCTTCCCCAGAGAACTGTCTGGAGCTGTTCTGATTGTACGTTGTTTGCGATTCGTTAGAATTGAATTCTCCAAAAGCTGCCTAAGCTTAGCAACTTCTTATCAGATAATTGTTACTTCTGATGCTTGGCTCCATTTCACAAAACAAAACATTCTTGCTTAGTGTATGGGTTTTAAAGAGTACATTGTTCTCAGTGTTATTGCTTCTCCGTTATACTGAGCTTATATAAAACTTGCTGTACTGCTTTTACAGCCGAACCAGCAAGGCTTTCAGCAACAAGCAAACTGTAAAACAGTGTGGCTGTTCTGAGGTGTATCTGGACTGCTTACAGACATTTTTGCCAGCTCTGAGTTGTCCGTTACAAAAGGAAGTCCTGAGAAGTGGTGTGCGCACTTTCCTTCACCGCATGATTATTTGCCTAGAGGAAGAAGTTCTTCCATTCATTCCTTCTGCCTCTGAGCACATGCTCAAAGATTGTGAAGCAAAAGATCTTCAGGAATTCATTCCTCTTATAAACCAAATAACAGCTAAATTTAAGGTAGGATATTGTGTAAGTTTTTCAAGGTCAAGTACAAAGAGCTGAGTAGCGCTTCTTCTGGAACCAGAAAAGAGGTCGTGTGTGTCAGAACCTTACCTCACAAATAATAACTATATTTGTAAAGCTCGTACTAGTAAACAGTCTTCAACCACAGGCATGCATTGCTGGACTCACAGTACTGAAATGAGTGTTATTCCTTAATTAATCTCCGAATTTTGTTGTTTCTGAAGTTTTGGGTTTGATATTTGAAAATCGTATGTCGCTTGCAGCACAAAAGTATTTTTTTTTAATTGATACAACTAACTTCTTACAATTTGCACACGATCTTGTTGCAGTGCTGTTGCACTAAAATGTGCAGTGAGGCTTACTGTGTTATTCAAAGTAGATTGACAAATACGGAGGTGTTGAAACAGAAGCATGAGATAGGCATCAAGCAAAGGTTGTTGAAGTGCTGCTTTTGAGATTACCTAGTCCTGATTTCAAACATTTCAAATGCAAAGCCAATAAAGTATATTAAATAACTAACATATTACTTGTGGCTCATTTCTTAGCATTGCTACAAGAATATTACACAATCATAAATGCATAGGTCTATCTGAAAGTAATGCCTCCTATTTATTTCCATGGAAACTACAACAGATACCAAGAGCACAATAACACCATTTGACAGAGCAAATGCTCAGCTATAAAATACTGTTTTTTCAGCACAGTCACCGCCATTAGCTGTGCATTTGTGCCAGCAAAACAAGAGCTGTATGCCGCACTCATAACAATCTGCACTAGTGGAGGTGCTCCACTGTCACCACTGCTGAAACGCACCACCACCGCCTCACTGTGCTCACATCCACTGTTTGGTCTTCACAAACATTCAGCAAGTGATGAAGAATGTCTGAGTGCTGTTATTTCTGCATGGAGGAATCAGTTCCATGCCTTTGCTTTATCCATGTCAGACACCATTGTGTCAGACTGCCCCTCTGTTGCCATCTGTCACACAGCAACAATATGGAATGAGATATTGACAGGAAGATTCAACCTCGTCTGCCATACCACCAACATCTGCCTCTGATGTCGTGAGCCAACATCCTAAAATGGGAGGCATTAATTTCAGAGTAGCCCTCATAGCATGGGAAATCATTGCTGTGTGAGAAGGTCCTTTAAATAGGCTTAAATAAGTCTTTCAGCAGAATGCAAAATTTAAATTATTAATTTAAATTATTTTCAGGAAGGAAAAATGTGTTTTTTGAGCAGTAAAACAGAGCCGTAATGTATTTGTATGGATCTGGTACATGGACCTTTCCTTGGAATACACATTTACAGAGTAGGGAGGAAAGGAATTTTTGAACAAATGAAGTATTTGAGAGATGAGGGAGGAAAACTTCCATTACCGTAGTCCTTTTCACAAGTTGCACTAAAAGCAATTCATGCTAATTAAAAGTTGTTTCAGTGAAGAAGATTTTAAAAGTGCAGGAGCAAGACTTGACAAATATCGTGTTCAAGTGTAATGCTTAACTTTTTATGGTACTGTACTGGTTTTATTACAATATGTTGAAATAAATACGCTAGCTTCACTAGGCTCTTCTTGAATGCTTTTAAGATTTTATCTTTAATCTATGCTGTAATGTTTATGATGACCCTGTTGTGACTCATGTTATTATATTTATATGTGTAGTTGGTACAGGAAATATTAACTTTAAAAGAGAATCAAGCTAGAAAATGTAACAAGTCCTGAAGTTTTAATTTCCAAGTGTTCAGTTTCTGTAGCTACTTGAGCTTATACCTTCTTCCAATCTCCACAGACACAGGTTTCACCTTTTCTGCAACAGATGTTTATGCCACTGCTTCGTGCTATTTTTGAGGTGCTGCTCCTTCCAGCGGAAGACAATGATCAGTCTGCAGCTTTAGAAAAACAAATGTTACGGAGGAGTTACTTTGCTTTTCTGCAGACAGTAACTGGCAGCGGAATGAGTGAAGTCATAGCTAATCAAGGTGAGTTGTTCAGTTTCTCAAAAGATGGTACTATGATTATTCTCACTTGTTGTGTCTGCTAAAATCATGAGCCTAGTTCCTGCCAAGTAGCATTACCTACGCTAAGGTAGAATGGACTGATAAAAATTTACATGAGTAGGTAGTGATAGTACAAGGAGGAATGGCTTTAAACTAAAAGAGGGGACACTTAGATTAGATATTACGAGGAATTTTTTTTTTTCTTTTTTTACTGAGAGAGTGGTGAGGCACTGGCACAGGCTGCCCAGGGAAGCTGTGGGTGCCCCGTCACTGGAGGGTTCAAGGCCAGGTTGGATGGGGCCCTGGGCAACTAGTGGGTGGCAGCCCTGCCCATGGCAGGGGGTTGAAACTGGATGAGCTTTAAGGTCCCTTCCAACCCAAGCCATTCTATGATTCTGTGATTGAAACACAGTACTACACTTACCTGTTTAAGCTAGAGTTTGGATTTCTAAAAAATCAGATATAGTACACATTCTTCCTATTGATCGTTTTTGGTTTTTTTATCTAGTATATGGTGGCTGAAGAATGGTGCCTCATGCATCGTCATGCATCATTGTATTTGATTGGTGGATCAGAGATCATACAATGTTTTTCAGAAGAAAAACATTTAAAAACAGATGTCTGTGTTTAAACTGCTGCGCAAGACCATTCTCAGCTCCCTGTATTCATTGTGTTGTTCATCTTTTAAGATACACATCAGTGACTTCTGCTTTTTATTTTATTTATTTCTATCATCTTATCTTAACAACTATGCTAAAGTGCATCATGCAACTTATTAAATTTAGTATGTGGCTACCAGGCTTTCTGAAATGCAAATCAGCACTTCTCATAATAGGAATTCCAAGTCAAAAGTCTAATTTCTTGATTCTTTACTGAGTAGTTCTCTTGGCATGTATTCTGCAAGATGGCCAGGATTTTGAAAGTCTTTAGGATGACTCGTCTGGTAGGTAGAGCTCTAACATCCTCCTCGGATCCTAAAATGCTGATAACGCCTGTAGGAAAGGAAAGGGTGATGTTACATAGGAAGAGCTTTCTTGAAAGAGGCATCTTGGTAGTTGTAATAAGTCAAGAAATTTTAAAGGAATCAAATAGAAATAAGCAAATTTCTGTGACGCTTTTATGAAATGCGATAAAAATATCTTTCCATGCATTGGAAGTGAACTACTTGGGTGCTCCTGAGTTTTAATTAACTCTACCAGGTTTAGGTTGAGAGGAGGAAACTTTTTTTTCTATGCAGATTAAGGTACCCCTCACCTTTGTGTGTATTAGAGGCCAGAAGAGGAAAAAGAAAATGAAAATCTCCAAGCATGAAATAAATAAAGTGTTATCTTGCATCATTGGAGAAACTTTCCAAAAATATTTGAGATTTTTGCAAAAAAAGAGTTACTTTGAAGTTGAAACATGTCTTCAAGCTCAGTATTCTTTAAAAAACAAACAAACAAACAAAAGAACAGTAGTAGTGCATGAGTACAGAAACTCTTAGATTGCAAGGTTAAATGACAAGTTCACTTTAATGTGTTTAAGGTGCAGAGAATGTGGAGCGTGTGTTGTTCACTGTCATTCAAGGAGCAGTGGATTACCCAGATCCCATTGCACAGAAGACTTGTTTTATTATTCTTTCTAAGTTGGTGGAGCTTTGGGGTAAGACTGTCTTTCCATCGTTCCCTTGCAGCTGCTACTAACTGTGAAGCAAGAGTGGAATGGAATGTTATTTCTCTTTTCAGGAGGTAAAGATGGACCAGCAGGTTTTGCAGACTTTGTCTACAAGCACATTGTCCCTGCATGTTTCTTAGCACCTTTGAAGCAAACGTTTGACTTAGCAGATGCCCAGACAGTATTGGTATGTATTAGACTTGGTATCTTGTTGGTGGGCTTTTTTTGTTTTCTTTTTTAATCTCATTGCCACGTGGCAGATTGAAAGGAAATAAGAAAAATGAAATGGCCTCTTAGTATTAAAGGATGTCTTGTCTTACAGAGAAAACTTCTGAGGTTCTTTTAATGGGTTGCCTGAATAGCTTGTTCTTAGGTGTTGTGGCTGTGTATTCTATTGTTCACCTGTGCTCAAAATCAAGCTAGAGGATTGCAGATTGGAGTGTTTAACATTGACCTATGTGAGTTATGAACTAATACTCAGTGAAGGTGAACAAGCACCGATTCCTTAGTTGCTTAGTTTGTCTTGGGTTCATCTGTGACAAATACTTTTCTGATTAGAGTGGAAGAAAAATTGGAAGTAAAGGTTGAAGCTCACTTAGCATTGTGTGACAGAAAAGGTGGGAACAATAGCATGAACTAGCCCTTGTTTTGGGATTTACTTTAGGATTTTTTGGTGTAAATACTTAACCAATATACTAATTGAATGATCTAACGCTCTGCATTCCATTATAGGCTTTATCAGAATGTGCAGTGACATTAAAGACAATTCATCTCAAAAGGGTAAGCTTTGTGATACTTTGCATGCAGGGAGTAACTCTTGCAGGTTTCTTTCTAATGCTTTTATCTGTTTCTACAAATCAGATATTTTCTAGGATGAACTTCTGTTCTACCTTATGTAGATTAATAGGATGGGTAAAATGCTGTGTTAGGAATAGAGAATCCAGGAGTTCTACTTGATAATTTACAGCAAAATATTGTCCCCTTACTTAAGGGAGAAAAATCTGATCGCTTTATTGCCACTGAGTTTAACTGATCAGTTGGTTTTCTTTTGCTCTTTAATGTAGTACTTCAGCTAACATGAAAGAGCAATTAAAGAAGTGTTAGAGTACTTCTGAAAGAAGCTAAGGGTATTTTTCAGTCTCTTGAGAGACTATATTGAGAAACATTTGGAGGAAAAGTGAATTTTGCATTGTCTAATGCCTAAAGCACTACAGCATATTTCTGTTTTAATGGGAAACCAAGCAGTTTCTATGTTTGTGTTGCTGCACCCTTTAACTTGCTGGCTGACTTCTCTCTGTCTAATGTAAGCTGAAGTCATAACTACAGAAAAGATCTGAGAAGTTATTTGTAAACCTGAAGGGAAGAGATTGTGTTTTAATTGAGGAGAGCTTCTGAGTTTGTGCTGTTTTTCTCCCGTTAGGGCCTTCTTACTTTACTGATTTACAATTAACATGTTACAAATTGACTGTGTTGCAATTCATATCTCAGTGCAATTCTCGCTGTATTCTTCTGAGCAGCAAAAGGTAGCAAAATGCTGTTGAATACTTGATGCCAACGTTGAGCTAATTCTTTTTACTTTCTGACAACTGAGAATAACATGAACACTTGGTATTTGATACACATTGCTTCTCTGTAAAATAGTCATATAAATAATCTATTTTAAAACTCTTATGTACCATACAGTATGGGGCTATGTCTTGCCATAAATACGTACAAAAATGTACTTGAACACATTGCGTGCTGCTTTTCTTTAGGGTCCTGAATGCATTCAGTATCTTCAGCAAGAGTATTTGCCTTCTTTGCAAGTAGCTCCTGAGATAATTCAGGTAGGAATTCCTAAAAGAGCATTTGGAAAACTGTTAACATGCAGAAATTTTAAATGGGAACAAAATGTATGCTGAAAAAACTGCTTCACTGTTCCTCAGTAAAAATTATTCTGACGTTGCACATTGGAATTGGATTAAATTAGCGTAAAGAGTGAAGTTACTGCAAGAGTACCTTGCAAAAAAGAGTCTAGTGAATCTGTACATCATCGTCATATTCAGCACAGATAAATTTGAACTTGAGTGTTAGAAGTATCAGAGTACCAGAACGCTTGTAACAACTCAAAAGTAAAATGATGAAGAATGTTGAATGCATAAGAACGGTGACAATAAAGGGTGTGTTCATTGCTAAGCCACAGTACTGGCTCTACTGTCAAAATAATCCACAACACCCAGCCAGGCGGGGTTGCTACGTGTTTCTTGTGAAGTAGCAGACAGTATGAGAGGGCTCTGGAAAGTGAAACTTTACACTTGACCATTGTCTCTACATTTATCATTGCTCGCCATATGGTAACCATTGCTGTGAAGAAATTGTTAGCTGTACACTGACGATTTAATATTTTAATTGCAATTAATTTGGAGACTGCAATAATTTGCTTGCTTTTTTAAGTTTTATAATAAGTACAATTGTCTCCTGAATGTACAACTTTCAGGTGGCATTAAATATATGTTGAGGTCAAGTATTATCTGCTGCTTACCCTGGTGATGCTTTCTAGTCTAAGGCTATACCTTTTTCAAAAGGGACAGATGTACTGCCATAACCTAGAGTCACTCTGTGTGTGTATAATACTTCTTAGATTTGTTTGAAGTATTAATTTCAAAGCCACTAAAAGTTGCTAAAAAAGTTAAAAGTTGAGAATCTCTTTGACTGCAAGTCCATGTAGCTAGTCTTGCTTCTATCTATTCATCTAGAAGTGGACTTGGTATCCTACGTTTGAAAATACTGCTTTTATCACCCCAGAATGTATGTTTTAATTTTTTTTTTTAGCATAACATGCTTTTCTTTGGTTGTACATTAAGGAAAATACAAACTAAGATCAAGTGTTAGATATACAGCGTATTTTATATGCTCTTAATGTATCTCAGGTTCTCTTGTGCTTCATTTAGCATTCAGATATTCTCTCTTACAGGAATTCTGTCAAGCACTTCAGCAGCCTGATGCTAAAGTTTTTAAAAATTACTTAAAGGTAAAGGTATTTTTTTTTTTCATTGAATTTAATGTGAACATTGACATCTAATTCAGTCATGGTAGTGACCTGGAGTACAATTGAAATCTAGAATGCTCTAACATGAGATTGAAGCGATATATAAGCTTTTACCTATAGGGATTCTCCAAGAAATATCAGCAGTTACATGGAAAGACTTAGGAGTAACAACAAAAAACCTTGCATGTGTAGAATTGCACATATGCTTTGCACACTGCCATTTTCTCAGTAGCTTGGTATTCTTGTGGTTTGTGTGTTGCTTATTAGTTGAAATGACAAAAAAAAGAATGCTATAATTAAAGAGAATGTGTAAGAAGACTTCATTTTTGGGGATGTGAATTGAATCAAAGCACAAGACGTCCTTGAAACTCGTGGTTCAGTATGTTAAAGAAAAAATGAGCTCTGCTAAACTAATGGCCTTACACCTGAAGCATTCCATGTGTTAAATTTGTATTTCCTTTTTCTTTTTTTACTAACAAATTTTAACAGGTGTTCTTCCAGAGAGCAAAGCCCTAAGGAAAGTACTGGAATCTCATGTATCTGTTTCCATAATCAAGAACTCTGGTTGTTAATTTATAAAAATGCTAACTCCTGTGCCATTCAGACTGGTTTTGTTCTTAAAAAATGTTGCTTGTGCTCACATCAGTACATATTTTATCCTTTGCATAAAAAGAAAAATGCAGATGCCCCACTTCGGTGTCTCAAACCTGAAGGTATGTGACAACACAAAGAGTTGCCCGTGTACCTACACAACCCTTCTATTATGTATAGGATGACTTAAGCTTAATCTGTAACATGTACGGCAATAAAATAACACTTATTTTTTGAAATTAAGTATAAAAATCCCTTCAGACCATATAAATGATTATTAAAACGTGTACATTTTTGATACTGAGTAAAATGTTTTCATAAGACATAAAATTCATCTGTTCATGTATGGTGACGTGAAAATAAAACAATCAAAGTCATTTTTGTAGATAGTCATTTCATTGAAGTTGTCTTAATGATAAAATATATATATATACCTCCTATAAAACAGATTGGTTTAATAAATGACTTGAGAGTAGCATCCGGTTCTATCTTTTTTTGTAAAAAATAAAATTTTATCCAGTGAAGTGTTAAGTCTCTTTCAATCATTTTGGTTCAATCTTTAAAAGCTACAGCATTATTGAGGTTTCTGGCTGTTACATTTTAGTGGAACTTGGCAATTTTACTGATGCTTGATAATAAGTTGCATTACAGTCTCACATGTGGAAGATGCTGGCAGAAAAAAAGAATTGCATTCATGAGAATACCCTTGAAGAGTCAGCCCTCTGTGAAGAGATTTCAGTAGTTTTGGCATTTCTCTTTCAAAATGTATCAGTTGGTCAGTTTGTTTCTTTGCATTTCTGTTTTTTTATTCTATGACTGTAAGAGAAACACGAGGTCACAGCCTGAATCAGTGGTTGAGCACCTGGTGAAGGGCAGTGGCTGGCCTAGGGAGCACCTGTGCCCCCCCTCCATGTGACCAGGAGGGGTGGACCCCAGGTGGGGCTGCCCTGGGCTTATTTAAGAGCCACCCACCAAGGGGAAAGGATCTCTTGCATGGAATCTGGCTGTTCCTCATCTCGGTGGGAGATAACCATCAAGTAAGCCTGAAACCTTTGTTTATGACCATTAAACCATTTAATACTTTACCTGGGATTGCTAGAAATCTATCTGAAGCGATCTCGCTTCTTTGGTTGCACTGCAATGATGTAACAGCATTCAAAGCTGTTTTTAAAGAAACTGAGTGCAGAGTGAGCTAGGGTTCTTGTTATGCACAAGATTTACAAGAGCAAGGGTAGAGTCCTGCACCTGGGGAGAAATAACTGCATGCATTAGTACAGGTGAGGGGCTGACCTGCTGGAGAGGAGCTGTGCAGAGAAGGACCTGGGGGTCCTGGTGGACAGCAGGTTGGCCATGAGCCAGCAGTGTGTGCTTCTGGCCAAGAAGGCCAACGGGATCCTGGGCCGCATTAAAAAGAGCATGGCCAGCAGGGCAAGGGAGGTGATCCTCCCCTCTACTCTGCCCTGGTGGGGCCTCACCTGGAATACTGTGTCCAGTTCTGGGCTCCTCATGTCAAAAAGGACAAGGGCTGTCCTGGAAAGAGTCCAGTGGAGGGCCACAAAAATTGATAAAAGGCCTGGGGCATCTCCCTTATGAGGAGAGGCTGAGTCTCAAGAAGGCTGAGAAGGGGATCTTATCATTGTCTATAAATACCTAAAGTGCGGGGGGCAAAGGGACGAGGCCAGGCTCTTTTCAGTGGTCTGTGGTG
>WBMW01001713.1:6064-23120 GCA_013396635.1 Penelope pileata
GGGAGGAGGCGGGCGGGGGGAACCAGGGCGCGCGGGGCGGCGGCGAGCTGCTGGCACGACCGGGGGCGGGAGGGCGCGGAGGGGTGAGCCGGGGTGCTCTGCCTGCGTCCCGCCCTACAGGCGGAGGACGGCCGTCCTTGTTCACAGAGCGTCCTCAGCTGGGGGGGACCCGCAGGGGCCGCTGAGTGCAGCCCCACGCAGCACTCTGAAACTCCATGGCTGAGAGCAGGGTCCCGGTGCCCCCAGAGCTCCGGCAGCTGGGGCTGTGCCCCCGCCCTGGGCAGCTGTGCCGTGCCCACTGCCTTGATGTATTTCAGAGCCATGTCCATACAAACCTCTGCGAGGGGCCCAGAACATGTCCAAGTGCAGATCACAAAACGTGGGGAAAACCACAGCTAGAAGCTTATTTTCATGGTTAACGTTTATAACAGTGTGTGAGCCTTTCGGTTAAGGTACAGCACCTTTGGGAGGGTCCTCCCTTCCCCTGAACCTTCATGTTCTGCATTAGGACTACAGGTTCCAGTTGTGTACCTGTAAGGAGCCGATTGGCTTCTACTGTGGCTTTTAATTGGAAGATGAAAGCTGTGGTACCGGTGGCAGTGGTTGCACTGTGTGGAGAAGGATTGCTTCAGCCCTTTGGTGAGCATGTCAGGATCTCTGTGTGCTGCTGGGACAGCCTCACCATCATAGCCCTCATGCCAGCTGCAGAGAGTAACACTGCAGAACGCGCTGGGGAAGCATGTTTGGTTATTAATCATTAGATACAAGCTGGTGTGTGGCTCTGGCATTGTTTGCAGTTGGTTTTTGCAGCCTGGGTTCTCAGGGCACTTTTAGTCTGTAACATTGCATACTGTCCTCATGTGACTACATATTGAGTTTAAATTTCACAATTTGGTTCGTGTCCCGTGCTCTTGGCATGCAGTGCTGTGCATGCTGGGTCTCCAGGCAGCTCAGCTCCAATACCAGCAGGCAGTCCGTGGGTCTGCTTGGTGCGACTGCCATGCTCTCCGTTCTTCTGGTGGCTTAATGCATGGGATGGGTTAAAATTACAGCTCAGCTTCAACTCCTTGAACTAACTCAGTGCTTTAATTATAATTCTTGTCTCTTTTGTGTTTGCTCTGGTAAGAGCAGAGGTGGTGAATTATGTAGATGTTGGCTTAGAAATCAGCATTCCCCTTTGCCTTGCAGGGCTCCTTCGTAAAACAGGTGCAGTTAGGAGCAGCGCTGTCTGCCAGAGAAGCAGTGCTGTTTGATGTAGTTGTGTTTCTCACCTTGACTGCTTTTCAAACATTTAAAATAAATGTGTCTATGAGGATCATCTTTATTACTTGCTTGCCAAGACTCCTAATGCGAGGAAGAGGTATACCTCGCAGCTTGGCTGAATCACGGGCAGGAATGTGTGCTGTGTCAGTGCTTTTAGTGCAGGTGATTACAAGAAGAACATAACTCTGTGCTGGGTTTTGCTGAGCCAGGAATGGGTCCCATCTCCAGCTTCAATGTGTGATGACATCTACAGCTGTTTAAGAGGAAGCACAGGAGGCTGAGAGAGAATCCCCATGTGAAATACTGAATTTTGTGTTGGGTTAAGAAAAAGCTGAACAGTAGCCAGATTGGGAAAAACTTACTACACTTACTTAAACACAGCACGTTACTAGAGGATCTGTTGCTGGTGTTTGGATATTGAAGCGTAGTACATCTTGCTGTTCTAAGAGGACACATCAAAGGACACTGTGAGACATACCACTAATGATTTTGTTTTCTTGCTTTGTTTTTTAGAAACCAAGTGCTGGAGATGTTTGATCATGCATATAGCAATTACATGGTAAGCAGAGTACCAGTTTGTTTGATTCTTTTTTTTTTTTTAATTTCTGAATTATTATGGCTGACTTGGGGGAGAAAGCAACCTGCAGTACATGATGTTCTAGAGAGAGCAGTAAGGTGTTGGGGAAAGCAAAGCTAAAATAAGAGCATCTGTGTGTGTTTAGAAGGAGTTGAGCAGACCTTACTTTCAGGAGGAGCCGTGTTGGAAGAGTCACAGCAGGTTTCAGGATGGGAGCTAGAAGCTGCTGGCAGTAACTCTGTTCATTGCTACCCGGTCTTTGCTCAGACTGGTTTCTCTCCCATCAGGCTCTGAGCAGTTCTTGTTGAACTCTTTGGTTTGTAGTTCCAGACTCTTTAAGAACAGTGGAAGAAGGGAGGTGGAGAAGACCTTCCTGTAATTATCTGATTCTGGAGGATACAGACTGACCCTGTTCATTTTGTGGGTAAAAATTAAGTCAGATATTTCTTCTGAAGGAAAACATTTTGCATGCGGTTTGTTAGTTCTTGTGGAAACCGTCACAGTTTGAGCAGAACAAAAAGGGGATTTGATGTCTCATCGATGCATTCTGCCTTCTCCTGAGGATGTGACTGTCATATGGCAGCGAACTGCGCTCGCTTTGTTTTCTCCTGCCATGGCTTGTGACTTTCTGAGCAGGTGTCTTCATGCTGGGGGTATGTGAAGCCATTTTGTGATCTAGTAACATGAAATAGGTTGGCTTCAGTTAGAAATGTTTGAGAGTAAAGGATAACTTGGTGGAGTGACTTTTTCAAGTGAATTATTTTTAAGCATACTCTTAAGTAATACATTTCGGAGAAGCTGTAAATGTGACTGATACAAAATCTGTATTTTTACTGAGTTTACCTAAACAGTCTTTGTGTTCCTTGTGGCTGTTGCAGAAACCTCTCTTTTCAGTTGCACCTGTTGTTGCAGACAAACTTGTCAGTGTGCCACCTGTACCAACTTCTGGATTGTGATTTTACCCTTCAAAACACAGGGAGGCTTAGAAGTTTGTGAGTTAAAAGTTTGTATGCTGCACAGTGACATAGAATTGATGGATACAAAGTGAAAGAATAATATTTTCTGAGTGGTTTTGCAGTTTCCTTCTTACTGCTGTCTCTTGCTTTTGACACGTTAGCAGCTTGATAAGCATCAGGCATCTTGATGGTGACTTGTAGCTGGTTATCTGGGATGTGGCTCTCTTATAATCACTTGCGTTAATTTTCTGTTGACATTCTGAAGTAAAAACTGTTCTGTACATGGCAAAATTGGATAAAAAAGTGCATGGCAGCAGAAGGGATCTCTGCTCCTGCTGGTCATTGGGATAAACTAGGAGCTGATAGGTGTCTCACCACATCTGAAGCAGGAAAATTCTGGATTAAGGAGAAGAATGACTTCAGCCATCATGGAAACTCTGAAGCCAGAATGGTATTTACTTGCCACGTAGGCTGGAACACTAAACAAACAGAAGTGTGGCTTGTTTGTTGAAAGCTGAAGAAAAGATTAGTGGATCAGACTTGATTCTGACAGAAAGAAAATAGTGTTTTTGCAGCTGCTTTTGAAACTCCCAGCTGAAAAGTTCAGATTTTCTGTTTCTATTAGTAGGTATTATAGAACTGAGTAGCTGGAAGACTGAAAATTCATGTTTGCATGCAAGGGGAAATCTCCCTTGCCTGTTTGTTTTTTTCAGATGTTAACAGGAGCTTCAAGTAAGAAGCTGCTGATTTTTTCAGTCTTTCAAAAGCGTTTATAAAAACTGGGATGTTTTCTTCTAGACTGTCAGAAAGAATATGTGGAAGCGTTGGTCACTTTGGGCACGTGGGCAGAGAGGTGTGCAGCGCCAGCAGCAGTGCGTCTCTTTTATTTATTCATACCATGCTGTGCTGAATTTACAGCCCTGGCTTAGGAAACATCATCATCTCCTCTATCAGATTGTGCAGAAATTCCAGAGGATGCATTGAGCTGTGTTTGTACGATGCTTTCTTGAAGTATGTTTATTGTAACTCGTGCGTCGCACTTTGTGTTTAATGTCTCTCTATTCCCTTTGAGGTTACTTGAAGGGGACAGGTTAAAAGCTGGGAGATCACTTGATAGAATAGCCTTCCCTGCTCTGGATAGTCTGCATGAACTTTCATTTTTCAAAATGCTTCTGGTTCCTTGGGATACGGACTGAAGGTCTGTTTTCTCCTTTCATTACCACTTTTTTTTCCTCCGTAACTTAAGCCAGAGATGTTAGTTTTGATGTGACTTGCTGCGTACTTCTTTCATCTTTGCACAGATACCAGAAACATCTGAGCTGTGTTAGAATGATCTAGATTCTGGCTTTTGTAGTTGGGCTTGAGAGGAGTCATGCAAAGACTGCAATACCCGGGTGGTAGAGGGGGAAACAAAATGATGGTTTCAAAAGAAGTTGCTGTAAGAACTGTTTATTTATAGAAGAATGTTCTTTCTTTGCCTCTCTATTTCATGTTTGAATATAGATTATTTTTTGTATTGTGTATTTGGAAAGAGTTAGGATGTGTTTACTTGCAGTTTCAGCTGCAGGAATCGAACATTTCTAGTCTGCCACATAAGTTATCTGTGACACTGCAGAGTGCAGCGCTGGTTGCCTGGTGGAATCAAGGGGGAGAAGCTCCATCCCCAGTCACTTGTACTGGACTTCTAATAGAGAAGCAATTCCTTGCTATTTTTTTTTTTTTAGTTAGATATATTTAAGATGCATCTTTCTGAATGTGATTGGCCATTCTTTTTCCGTTAGACATCTCCTATTGCCTGATGATTGATTTTGTATTTGCACATATTTGATTTGATATCCCATCTTAGTGGCAGCTTAAACCTACTAAAGTTACATTGACTTGACTAAAAGCAGGAGCAGGGGTTTTATTGGGTGTGCTTAGCTTCACCGCGGTGCCACTGCTGTCGCTGAGTGGCAAGAAGTCTTGTTGCAGTTGCATTCTGCTTGCTTTGCAGAATGCTCTTCTGGAAGTATGAAAGTAACCAGTGCTTTCCCTAAAAATCTGGCAATGTCTCACTCTTAAACTTTGTAATGTTTACAGAGGGCTTCGTCTTGGTAAGCTTTTTTCTGAAGGTTATCTCTTGTTCTGCTTTGTATACTGACTTACCAATTTACTGTTTGAACTTCTAAGTAAGTTCTCTTATCTACTGCTGGTTGTTACTCTGAGTCACTGATGTCCACCTGGAAAGGTTTCCAAAGTGGCTTGAAGGTCTTGCTCCCTCTGTTTTTTCCACGAAATACCAATCACTGGGCAAAGCCTATGTTAGTACCAGATCCCCAGATCGTCTCTGAGACAAGGTCTGCCCGAGAAATGCAATAAGAAGTGTCTTACACGCCTTCTTTCAGAAAACACAGCTGTTACTCCAGTGTGTTGGTGAGCTGGTAGGTCTTGGGGTTTTTTTGGATGTGCCGTTAGTTGCTCTAGACTTCTTTGGGAGGCTGGAGAGAGAGGTCCTGTTGCTCTGTTCAGTTCTGCAATTTTTTTTTTTTGAGGTACAGCAGAATTGGGCTTCCTGTTAGCAAGCAATGAATTTTTCCTAGAATGGCTGTAACAGTTGTAACTTCCATGTTCTGTTTCCCTGCAGGATCATGCCTATCCAGCTGATGAACTCATGCCTTTAACTTGTCGTGGACGAGTACGGGGTCAGGAACCAAGTCGAGGGGATGTGGATGACGCCTTGGGAAAGTTAGTGTTTGAAACGCTTACCACCACATCTCAGCATCTGAGAATCTACCAACGACTTGCAGCCCATAAAACTTGCGTCTTCAGTTGGCATGCCCAGAAAATGATTTGTTGAAAAAGATTCTGTGGGTGCATACAGATCAGTAATTTGTCTCAAGTTCTCCTATGAAGGTGGAAAAAAAGAGCTACTGGAAGGAAAACTGTAATTGTTTAACTTCTTTCCAGTTAGGCAGAAATATTTATTTTTTTCCTTTACTCCCATGATGTTAACTGATGTGGAATTGTACCTGAATCAGGAAAAGAGAATTGACCAGTGATGCAAAGAACCATTTTTTAAAATTATCTGCAAATGTTTTCTGTAGCAGAGCCTTCCAAGTGTGAGCTCCCATCTATAGTGATAGTAAATTTAACTGCTAAATAGGGTTAGAAGGGTTAATTATCGGCTGCACAGAACAGTAAACTGCTATCCGTTATGCTGGCCTTCTGAGTGATATTTAAAATGCTTTCTTTCGTAGAAAGCTCTCTGAAAACATAATTAGTCAAATGTTTATCCCATGCATAGTAGCCTGAGGCCCTTGGCTGAGTATAAGCCGTTGTTTCAGACCTGGGAATTCTTCATGAGTTTTCTCTTAAGATAAATTGTAATATAAAGTATTGATCCTTCAGCCAGCAAAATGTAGATTTAAAGTACTGTTTTTCTCCATGCTAAATTAAGCAATCAAAGCCAAAACTGAATTTCCCTTAAGTGTTAGTAATAGGATTTTTCTTTCCACAAACGTTGTCTGTGTGCAAACAGTTCATGTTGCTAGAGCAAATACTTAAACAGGAGCAGGTAATGGTTTTATTATGTCCTTCACCAGAATAGCATTTATCCAAGCCAACGTGCTTTCAGTACTGCTGCTAAATGCGTTGTATGATATTGAGCATGTAATTTTGGTTATTTTTTGTTGCATAGAAAATTTAATGTACAGATCCCCGTGTCATCCTGCTATCTTCAAAACTGCATGGATTGACCTTGGAGGTATTGAGAGTGATGACTGATGAGAAAGAAGTGTCAAAGATTGTATTTTTTATCTGGTCGTTCTTTTTAATGACCCTTGTTTATACAGTAACATGCTATCATTTGAGTGAAAATACTTCTCAGCCCTGTAGTTGCACTGAATAGTTCAGGTACTTATTTTTCTGTATACATGCTATCTTGTGGTCCTAATAACCAGCCGTATTTCTGTTCATCAGATTATATATAATACTTTTCCATGCCAGCTGGTTCATCAGTTGTGTTCTACACCATTCTTTGCAATCACAATGCGTTTTTTAAAAAGGAAAGTCACCAGATGAGACAGCTGGTTCAGCAGTGCTTCACTGGGGGGTACACCTGCACATCAGCCTTCTCCACAGCTGAGCAATACATTTTCCCTCTTCTTTAAGGAAGAAGTTGTGTATTTGTAGCACAATTATGTATATCATCTAGTTAGTCTCTTGTGGAATGACACTCATGGAATGCCAGTATATCTTCATGAATTAAAATAAAGAAAGTGAGAGTATATGACCACTTAACTAGAATTTTAATTATCCTCATGCATAGTCACTTGTTGCCTACAGTGCTTCAAACATTGGGCAGTTGCTTAAATTCCTGACACTTGTTCTTCAGTAGCCAGTTGGGACTGTTTCTGTAGGCACATTATGCTATTACCTTCATATTCTGTAAATTCTTTCCTGTGCGTGTCATGTGTCTGTTAACATAAAAGTGACTTTATCATGCTTGCCCAAACATCCACCCAACTTAGCATACACTGAAATAGGCCCAGAGAAGAGTAAGCGATTAGGCTGAGCCTTATGGCAATACAATCTCATCCAACTACGGTTTAGCACCAAATGTTGTCTCTCAAAAGCCACTTACAGGTTTTTATCCCATAGTTTTAGTCTGAACAGTTTTTGTGTTTATGGATGGTTTTTTCTAAAGCTACCTTTGGCAGCAAATTCACTGACTTGATGCTCTCTTTTTCTCACTCACTTTCTTCATGCTGTGTGCAATTTTGGAATCTTTGTATAACGTCACTTCCTCCTTTGAGGACTGAAAAGTTGGAGTCTGTTGGGTTGTTCCTAGCACAGAAGCTGCTACATGCTTTCAGCCTTTGTTGCTCCTTTTTGTACTTCTTCCTGTTCAGTTATATCTCATGCAGAAGTTTCATAACAAAATAACATTTTCTTCATTCTTTCACTAGTAAGTCCAAGGCTGAGTTTGATTGCGACAAACTGTAGCTTTTCCTGAAACAGATATTTGGAACAGTTTCTGATAGGAGAAATTTAGTTTGGAATGACTTTTTGATCTTTCTAAATAAATAACCCTTTTTATTATCTCATAAGTCAGCATTTTTCATTTAGAAAAAAAGGTATGAGGAAGAGGTAGAAAAAAACTTTGAACAATGATTGTTTGGTTTCTTTTCAGTAAATTTGGTTCAAGACGAGAAATAAGAACATTTGCTTACAAAAGTTTTGAAAGCTTTGCAGTAAATGAAGGAATCTTTATAACCATAGTTTGTTTCAGCAAGCTCCTGGTCTGGTCACTGGAAAGGAAAGACACTAAGCGTTAGCAGAATGTTAATTTCAGTATTAAACATGTGCGCAATTCATTTTTTAGCAACTCAGTTTCTTCCAAGATATTACTTTTAAATGATTTTATTTTAAAATGTACAGGTTTATAATAAATCTGTTTAAATTTTATTTCGTAGGTTTTCACTGACCCTGATTGATACCTTGGACACTCTTGTGGTAGGTTTAATTTATTGGTAAACTTGGACAAAGCAAAAAAATTGTCTTCATCTGTTCAGACTTAAAAATATCTAAAATTAAAAAGGTATGGGCATCTTTTAGCTCTCCTGATCTTTAGCCATCTGTTAGAAGTGGCTATTGGTGTAAGAACTGCCAAGCACCGTCTTGGAACTCAGTGCAAGAATAGTAGCACTCTTCTTCCATATTTCACTGATGCTTTATCTTTTCTTGGGCTCTATCATAACAAAAATGCACGCAAGTTTTTTTCAATTGTAGTGTAAAGGAATGTGCTGACTTGCAGGTGAGCACCTCTTAATACCTACTGAGTTTGTGTGTTTTAAATTGTATATGCACGTTTCGTGGATGAATCTGAGTGGACTTAAATGCATATTTAAGAAATGCGCCCTGTACATGCGTGCCAGGAAATGTTGCCAAAACATCTTATTAAAAGATGCCAATTGTTAATATAATACTTTCCATTAGACTTCAATCCTTTTTTGACATATTTTGTAGTCATAAAGTAGATTTTGGAAATTAAGACTGATTTTTGGCCATTCACGTCTCCCAGTAAACAAATCTAAAGCTTTGAAAATCCTGACTGCACTTACTTGGTGTGTAAGTCCTATAATGCTCCTCTTCTGACAGCTGTTGTCTCTTTATGATGTGCTGTGAGATGACCCTTGACCGTTCTTGAATCACAACTGTTGAAAATGTGGAGTCTGTTGCTCTCAGATGGATTATTGAGTTTTAGTATTTCCTTGTCTTAGGGCAGGATTAATACTTGTTGGATTTAAAGGCACTTATGGTAATGAATTGGATAAGTCACAAAGTTGTTAAAGATGGATTAAAAGAAAGTCAGTGTGAAAGAAAACCTGTAGGAAATGCTAGAGTTGTTCTTCAGGCAAAAGAACAACACTGCTGGGAGGAGGAAGATGGTGAGGACGGACAATCCACTGAGCTTAGGATGTGGCTCGTTAGTCCCTAGGTAGGAGGCTTCTGCAGAATTGGAGGGTTGGGAGCAGTGTGGTCTCTGCTCGCAGTGCTGGTGCGGATGCAGCCTGCAACCTGCTGCATCCTATTGCTTTGCAGCTGTGGTGTGAGGGTAGGGGAACACACAGACCCCTGGGTAGTAGTTAAGGTACATTCTTAGTGATTTTATTCTTTGCATACAGTTTTTGCTCTTTCTTATATCTCATAAGGAAAACAGTAATACTACTGTCTGTTCAGACTGATCATGTGAGACCAGAATACCAATCTGAGGCATCTGAAATGCTTTCGTTTTCTGACTGTTGCTCTTTTTCTTCTGCACTGTGTGACTGTGTTAGCTGCCTTGGAACCTAAACGCTTGGTTACATTTCTATTCCAGGTGTTAAATAAAACCAAAGAGTTTGAAGAGGCTGTAAAAAAAGTAATAAAGGATGTTAATTTAGATAACGACATAGTTGTATCTGTCTTTGAAACCAACATAAGAGTCCTTGGGTGAGTAACTTCCATGTTTTCAGAATTCTTTAAAACTGCTATTTTTAGCAACATGTCCTTAAGGCATACCTGTCTGTGCTATTTCATCTCATTTAAAACGGTCCTTTGTTGGTTAGCATAATTCAACACCTGCCCTAAGAAAGGTTTTAAAATGCTAGGCAGGAATCAATGCAGTGGTACTGAATCAAGCTGACCCCATCGAACTGCTGCAGGTGCAGCTGCTCTGATTAAAAAAGCCTATGTGTGCTGAGGTAGCAGTGATTTTTGTCATGGAAACTGTCTTAAACATTACACTGCTCAATACCTGGTTTAATAGAGCATTTCAGCACTTAGGGTAGTAAGTTATTTCGGGTTGGAAGGGACCTCTGGAGGTCTCCAGTCCAACTTCTTGATCAAAGCAGGCTTGTTTTAAGCTATTATATGCAGTTGCTACCTGTCTTGACCATGTTGGTGAATCAGTAGTTTGTCTATAGCTTGGCAGAGTCCTAAGCTGTAAGAACTGCTCCCAAAATACTGACAGCTCATTTTGATTGTAAGAGTTGCGTCCGCTCAGATTTTCTGAAAATTATGGCCGTGTGATCATGGCACAGTATTTATGTAGCTGTCTGCATCACAGAAGTTGCTGCGTTGCTGTTAGGTGGATACACCTGCTGAGCTGTGGCTATTTTCCTCTTGTGTTTAGTGGTCTCCTCGGTGGGCATTCAGTGGCCATTATGCTGAAAGAAAAAGGTGAATATATGCAGTGGTACAACGGTGAACTTCTGCACATGGCAAAGGAGCTGGGCTACAAGCTTCTACCCGCCTTTAACACCACTAGTGGTCTCCCTTATCCACGAGTAAGTTCTGTGGTTTCTGCAGTTGAGAAGCAAAATTTTTGTTGTTTTAATCTCAATTTCTGTGATCGCTTGTATATTTGCTAAGTGTACAGAAAAACAAAATATTACTTAATATTTTTTAAAAACAGCTTTAGGTGCTCTGAGCCCCCAGGCTTCCAGCTCTGACAATTCTAATATACATTGTTGTGGGTAAATAGTAAAACAGACACTGTGTCTAATCACTGTCTACTGACGACTTGCTCCTGTAGCCACCACCAAGTAGCTGAGATTAATTTTTGTTTTGATACACATCTCTCACTCAGTGAAAGATGAACTTGCAAGGACGTGCAGCCTAACACAACTGGGTCATCTTCATGGTCTCTCTCTGGTTTTTAAGAGGGCAGATGTGACTGGGAAGGTGTGATTAAAAATATTCACCTAATGTAAAATCTGTCACCCTATTGAAACAAAGCATGATTCGTGTTCTTTGAATGACAGAAAAATATTCTGTGTGTGTATCCTCCATCGAGTTTCTGCAGGATGTAGCTTTGGTGGAAATTTTCCCAGGAGTTCAAGGTTCAGTCTCAGTAAAGCAGCGTTTTTCTCCTGAAAGGGTGTAATTCAAAACGTTCCGTGTTTCTGAGTGTTTTGGTGAGATGGCCCTCTCCAGAGTGTGCCTGGTACAGAAGCAGGTCCATCCAGCTGGCGTTCCCTGCAGCCAGGAGCACAGAGATGCTTGCAAAGCTTTGTTTCCTGAGCACTTCTGGTGCTCTGAGTTCCTGGTTTTCAGCTAAATAAATTGCTAGAATTTGATTTTCAGGGTGGGATTCTTTTTACTCAAATGTGAACCATGCCACAGATTTTGGGGCATTTTTGTCTTAGTTACTTCCGGATGGATTTATGTGTTCCTTTGAGGTGACAGTGTGTGGTGAAGCAGAGCAAAACTGGAGGTGGGGGATGTGGTCCTTTTTCTTGAAAAAAGCAGAGATGATCTGTTTGCTCTACAGATGAGGATGCAAATTCTCTCTGCATGGGAGAGAATTGCAGCGAGTAAAAATAAAGCTAATAATCTCTGCTTTTCTGTAGGTTAACTTAAAATTTGGTGTAAGACATCCAGAAGCACGAACAGGAACAGAAACTGATACCTGTACAGCTTGTGCAGGTACCTTGATCCTTGAGTTCGCAGCTTTGAGCCGATTCACGGGAACCGCTATATTTGAGGTTTGCTTTTTGTCATCTCTTGGTTTTTGGAGGGATTAGGTATTCATTAGTTTTGTTAACTTTCTGTAATGTTGAAACAGTAACTTTGAGTGCATATCTGAGCCGTTCTGCACAAAAAAGCCTGCATGTGTTCAAATTGGTGTTCTTGGGCGTTTTTCTAAAAGCGTTCATTTGACTTTTTTAAAGAAAATTACAGGAAGTTATTTTGTTTACAAGTAATAATACAGACAAAAAACAAACTGAAGACTCTAGCTAAAGGATATTATTTACATAATTTTGGGGTAGAGGGATTTTAGGACAAGCAAGAGGAAAAATGAAACTTTTTATGATGGTCCAAGGGATATTTGTATGTGAAAATGCAGCTTAAAAAAGGAAAATTAATCACTCTCATATTGACACATATCCTGCTAGTAATAATCACTCTGCAGGTATTTGTGCACTGCCCCTCTTTAAGTTGTCTCCTGGTACCTACGTAGATAGTATGCTCACTGATTCTGAATCATTAGTGGTTTTTTGAGACTTAATGTTTGGTAGTTAACCTGAGCAAGAGCTGTTTACCAAATGATAGTCTCTGTAGAGATTCAGTGAGCTCAGGAATACCAAGCAACAACAGTGTATAGCAGTCACTGCAAATGACCAAGTTCTTAATGGGGTAAGAAAACTCTGCTTTGAAATTTCAGGGTAAACTTTTGGCTTAACAATTTTTTTCCTGTTTTCTTTGTCACAAAGCAGGAAAGATTAAAATAGTAAAATGATTATACCTCTCTTCTAATCAGAAATCATGAAACTATCAGTATCATGGCTTTGGGCTGTACATGGAAGAGTGTGTTTTTAGAAGTGCCTCAGTTAGCACAGTCCCATTGAAGTTGTACAACACCTATCCAGGGGTTTAATGTCAGCAGAAAGCTAAATGAAATTTCTGAGGTGATGGTCAGTCGTCTTTTGATTCTAAAGAAAGCAGGATCTTTCAAGTCAGATTTTTTTTGTGATCTTTCAGTATGGGCCTGGTATTTAATTTCATGGAACAAAATGTGGAACACACCTGTGTTGAGCGTTCTGATAAAGCTCACCCCCCTGAAATTCAGTGTATATAGCTGGTGATCTAGAGCTGTCTTGTTGAACAAAGTGTTATCTTCAAGTTACTTTTTGTGTAGAATGAAGAATGCATAAAGCTTGCACGCTAACAAACAGGGATTAGAGAAGCACTGTTCTTTGTAATCAGCAATAGACTAACTTTATATCAAATGTGGACTGAACCTACTGCTACTTGAGTATGTCTAATGTAGTACTGAGTTTATAATTTTGTTAAACATGGAATATCTTAATTGCCTTAGCATCTTAATTTCAATAGAAGAATAATAGTCTTTACCTGTGTTCCTCTATAGTTTCCTTTAATGAATTTGTTGTTGTCGTTGCAGGAATATGCTCGGAAAGCACTTGACTTCATTTGGGAAAAGAGGCAGCGCAGCAGTAATTTAGTGGGCGTTACAATTAATATTCACACTGGAGACTGGGTCCGCAAAGGTGTGTGGTATTCTGACTCCAGAATCAGTGACAGCAGGTGGTTTGGGGCGAGGAAAAAATCTTGACAATTTTTCCCCCTCCACGTTTATGTAGACTATTTTAAAATGTTAAGGAGTTAGGCAATTGGAATGATTTACTTGAGAGCAAGAGAAACCTGCTAAAACAGAGCCTGACTTTCCTCTACAAGTGAATTTTGGCTGAGACACTAGTTTTCTTTGTTTCAGAGAAAGTGTTCTGTGATTCACTTTAGTACTGAGGGAGGAATGCCTTGGGATAAACTTCCAGAGATTCTACTGTAAATACACAGTGAAAGTACAGAAAGGACTGTGGTTGTAAATGGCAGTCACTAGAAATATTTTCCTGTGAGAAAAGTGCAAATGGCTTAAACGCATGTCTGTTCATGTTATTACGTCCTTGGATACTGCAGATGCTGTAGTACAGGCACACAGTATTTTGTATCTGCATCCATCTGTGCCTTACAGCTTTTCCTTTTACTGAAAGTGCCTTGAAAATCAAAATGAAGGCATGTGACAATACTCGTGGAACTACTTAAAGAAAAACCACCTTTTCATTTTCTGTTTTTAGATAGTGGAGTTGGAGCAGGAATAGATTCATATTATGAATATTTATTAAAAGCCTATGTATTGCTGGGAGATGACAGTTTCCTGGAAAGATTTAACACGGTGAGTTAACACCTTGCTCAGGTTTGTTCCTCCTGTAAGACTAATTTAAGACTAACTGTATTGTCAGTCAGCTGTTAGCCTGTGAAGCCTGTGACCTTTAGCAGAATTTCTGTGACTTCTGATGATGTCTGTATTTAGATAAATCGCTTTCAGCTTTGTTTAGTGTGCATTTAATGATTCAGCCAAACAAGTGCACCTTAACTGTGATAGCTGCCGTGTGGTAAATGAGTCTCTGAGTGTGTGTGTCTTTATGTGTGTTACTTGGAAAAAGTGATTGTTATCACATGTGTAATACTGTAGAGCACTGTGATACCTGCTGCCCTTTTGGCTTGCAAAACTTGAAACTAATGTGTGTTGCCAAATGCAATAATGTTGGGGAGTGTAGTACTGGTCCTTCTATTGACACAGAATGCTTGTGATCTGAATCTGTCTTATAAGATTTGCCAATGATAGAAGCTCATGATTTTCCTGTTATTTGTCAGCACTACGATGCCATAATGAGATACATCAGTCAACCACCTCTCCTTCTTGATGTTCATATTCATAAACCAATGCTAAATGCTAGAACCTGGATGGATTCTTTGCTAGCTTTCTTCCCAGGATTGCAGGTAAGGTTTAAATTCATCTGCATGTGGGTTTTTAATAAGTAATAAACAAGTAGACTGTATATACAATCAATAAGTCAAGCTTAGTAACTTGTTTTTCAAAAATACTGAACTGAGATTTCTGTACTCAATCCATCACTACTATGCTATGATGCAAGTTGATGTGCATCGAGGAAAGTATGTCCGTGTCATTCGCATCCTTCACTCCTGGTCACGAGAACACTTGAATTAAGTTGCCTTTCTGGTAGTCTAGAGACAAATGTTCTAGTTTATTTGCCAGTGACATCTTCAAGACAAACTAAATTGCGTTTCCATCACAGTTCTCTGAAAATAGTAAAGATGCTTTTTCTACACAGGCAGTATTCTCAATGAGCACAATGTTTTTGCTTAAACTCTTACAGAATATCAGTGGCTTACAATGAGAGAGGGTCATATTTACAGTGTGTGTCTTCTGGAAATGTAGAAATTGGCGTGTGGCTTTGTGTGCATTGTGTGCCCAACTTCAAATATTATTTGTACGTGTGTTAAGTTTGTATTAATTTTGTTATTGAATTTTAGGTGTTGAAAGGTGATATTAGACCTGCTATTGAAACTCATGAGATGCTGTATCAGGTTATAAAGAAGCATAACTTTCTTCCTGAGGTAAGGTAGTTGGGTTTTGATCGTGTAAATTGATTCTTACCTTAATTTGAGCAGTATCAGAGATCCATTTGAAATAATAGTAGGTTGCATGTCATTAAAACCAAATGCTCTCTTCTACAACATTCTTAGATGGTTTACAGTTCTACATGTATGACAACTGTTTTGGATATGAAATACTTGTTATTTAGTTAGGCTGTAATTAGCATAGTAATAATAATTAGTAATTGCTTAGACTTGATATTTCAACCATTCAAAATTGACCTGGACTCATATCAATATATAAAGTTGATATAAGCACGTGGTTGTAGCTGCTTAGTTGCATAATGGCACTAATGCTAAAGATCTTTATTAAACCAAGGAAGGAAACTGAAGGTTGAATTGTTGAGAGAATGTTCTGAAATTTGGCATAACGTCCTTGAAAGCTGGTATAAGAAGTTGTCTGTAGGTGCTGCAAGTGCAGCCTTTAAACAAGTCAGATCAGCTTTGCACAGAAAAGCTTGCCTTGCTGCTCAAGTATGTCATCATTTGGTGCTGACCCAGGACACGAGTGCTTTTGAATCCATTGTAGTTCTGACTTTCCCCTGGTGCAAGTTTTTCTTTCAGAGGACATTTTGATTAATGTTATGTTCACCTAATGTGGAACTGATACCAGAAAACTCTCTCTAGTCACTGGAATGATTTTTTAAGAGTACTTTAAAATTATACAGTTTGGTTTCTTAGTTTCTCTTTTTTTGTTCTTTTTTCAGTGCTTTATACTTAAAAAGGAGATTTTTGAAAGGTCTCTTAGTGGTGTTTAAGCTCACATGTCATACCCTTTAGCAAAGACTTGGCTTAAACCCTAGTATGAACTAGTAGTGAACGTAAGCCATCACAGAAGGGGCTTTTGGCAGTGCACAGTAAGGGTGAATGCACAGAATAGGAAATTTTTAGGTAACTGATTTTGGATCTCTGGCATTTCTTATGTTAGAAACAACTGCTTACAATCTGTCAGTCTGAAATGACAGTTCAATGTAGTGGAAGTGTCAGTGGTAGGTGTGTTTGCAGAAATGTTTTTTGTCCGAGGTCTGCTTGGTCTCTAACAGCCCTGCACCAGCCTGCTTTGGTTGCAGCAATGTGCTTGTGCGCATGAGGAGTGGCTGGAGACTGCATGCTCCCTCCTGGGACTGGAGCATGAACTCTCAGCTGGCTCCTTTTGCTTCCTGAGAGCCCTGCAGGACATTTCTCGAGAGGCTGGATGGTGTCAGGGCTGTGTCAGTGCTGACACTGTGGAAATCTCCTGTGTGCTAAGTGTGCTGCTAAATGTTCTCGGTATTGACCTGAAGTGTGCTAACTGAATGGAGGTTCCTGTGACATCCACAGATCAGTACTGGGTCTTTAGTTGTCCACTGGTGTACTTCAACTGTTGTAATACAATTAACACACAGAATTAAAAAGAACCTGCGTTTGGTTTTATTCTTGCATTTATTTTTGACCTTTCTTTTTTTCTTTGTGTCTTCCTCAGGCTTTCACAACAGACTTCAGAGTTCACTGGGCTCAGCATCCTTTAAGGCCTGAATTTGCTGAAAGCACTTACTTCTTATATAAGGTAAAATCACTTTCATTCTTCTGACTATCATCAGTTGCTTTTTCTTGCACCTAGAATTTTGTTGGTGTTGTGTCTCAGTTACAAAATGAGTAGCCTGTCTCCAGCTTATTTTATCTCCTGGAGCCAGTTTGGTATATAAACAGGACAGAAGTATTGGTATCAAAAACTTCTACAATTTTTGTTCTATATGCCTAGAATTAAAAAAAAAAAAAA
>WBMW01001713.1:23155-45243 GCA_013396635.1 Penelope pileata
AAAAAGAAAGGTCATTAGATGACAAAGGCCCATATTTTTAAAGATATTTAGGGTTTCTTGATCTCTCTTAGAGATCTTATTGAGACTTTTACCTTACAGAGCAGCACTTAATGTCTTAGACATCTGTATTTTCATCTGCTTGTCTGCATATCTGCAAAAGGTGACCATGTGTCTGAGATCCCCTTTGTGACTGTTCAGCACTGTTGATAAATTAGGCCTTACTTGTGTGGGAAGGTATGGAAACAATATATTACAGGTAGGGAATGTGGAATTACAGGTAGGAATTGTGCTGTATGTCTGTAATTACCTATTTGTTTGTTTCCTGTTATTTTAATAGGCTACAGGGGATCCTTACTATCTAGAAGTAGGAAAAACACTCATTGAAAACTTAAACAAGTATGCGAGAGTACCTTGTGGGTTTGCTGCAATGAAGGACGTCCGTACAGGAAGCCACGAAGACAGGTGAAAACACTTGCAGTGTTGTTTTTCTTTGAAGTTATAGAGGAGAAAAAATCTAGTTATCCTTTTGAGGAAATTTAATTAATGGACTTAGGAGTAACTGTCTGTTTTCATGTTGATAACCAAGTCTGAAATTGTCTGTTTGTAAAAATCTGCAAATTATTTCTATACTTTATAGATACCATTACATAATATTACATTCAGTTCAATAACCTTTCATTTCAAGCTCACTTTCATTAGGCCCAGGATAATAGATTAATTAATCTCAAAGGAAATATACTTCAAGTTTTCTAAGAGGTATGTTTTTGCTATAATGCCATTTTGTACTGAATATGCTGAATCACTTCTCTCTGAACATAGTTTCCTTCCAAGTGGAAGGAACACTAATGGATGGAAGTTCCATGATAATTGTGACGAAGACTTCAGAGAGGGAGCAATATGAGTATTTTTTTAACTGACGTTCTAGAGCAATGCGTATCTCCTAAAAGGGCCTTCATTTTTATCCATAGAATGGACTCTTTCTTTCTGGCTGAGATGTTTAAATATCTTTACCTGCTGTTTGCTGATAAGGAAGACATGATTTTTGACATAGAAGATTATATATTCACTACAGAAGCTCATCTATTACCACTTTGGCTTTCCACTACAAACCAAACCATCTCTAAAAAAAATACAGTAAGTAGCAACTCAAATTTCCATCAGTTTTAATGGTGCTTTGGAGCAGTTCCCTTTTTCAAGAGGAAATGGAATAAAAATCATAGTTTGAAATAGTACATTAGTTTTGACACTCTGCTTAATGTGAACTGTTTCATCATATGAACGGTAACAATCACGTGTGTATGAATAATGTTTCCATAATCAGATTGTGCACCATGGAGTCTTCAGAAAAAAGTTGAGGAGTATTAGAAATACTTAAAAAGAGTCACTCCCTGTCTGTGGTTGTATAAATTTGAAAATAACACAGCATGAGATTCTTTTAATTTTCTAAAATTGTAACAACATTCACAGGCTCTTTACTAATTTTCAAATTTTTTTTGATGTTGCTGCAAATTGGATTTGACAAGATTAGTTATAGCTTTTGAGATGTTTAATTATTTCAGTCCATGTGATATGCATCTGTTACGTAAGTTTGAGAACATAAATGGGTTTAAAAATCAACTTCCAAAATATCCTATTATACTACAACTTTGCCTTGAAGAATCTTAGGAAGTCTCCTCTTTGATTTTTATGTTCAGCAAGGTGGTATAGTTTATTGTTCAGGATTAAAATACTACTGGCAAGCGAAAGAAATGAGTGAGAAAATGAATAGGAAGATGTGTAGGGCTTCAGGGATATAAATTCCTTTGTTTTAGTGTGCCTTTGTTTTGGCTCTTTGCTTTGTGTTCCACAATAATGCCCAGGTCAGGGAATAGTCATGTAACAGCCTATGTGTCCTGGAGAAATCCTTCAGTTGATTAGAAAACACTATTTTATGGAATCTAGCATTTGGAAGTGAAAACATTTTAAATGACTTGCTGATAACATCCAGTGTTAGTAATACATTTCATGCCTCATGGGGTTGGGTTTTTTTTTTTTTTACTATTAATGTTGCCTGATGTTGGAGATCTTGCACTCTTTGAAGTGTTCCGTCCTTGAATCTTTGTCATCTCTTGCTTTTGAGTTTTGAAAGTAGGGATTGTGAAGGAATTGCACATGGATTTAAAAGGGACAGTGTGTGTTACTGAACTCTTTCCACGCTTGCAGTGTAACTTTTTTGCCTTTTTTATGTTTTGGATGGTTGATGTGATCAGCACTTCTCAAACTATGCACAAACTTCCTTGAAGGGTCTGAAAGATGTCTTTGCATAACTCTCATCTCCTACATGAGAAGGTGATTACTTCTAAGGTGTTTGGGAGTCCCACAGCTGATGCTCTATGAAGTGCTGGCCTAATGTATGTAGTTCTTCTGAGAACAGGAAGTGTTCAGTAAAAGGCACCCACAAATGCTGAGGGAGCTGGTGGGTATAATTGTAAGGCCACTCCTGGAATCTTTGATCAATCCTGACACCTGGGAGAAGTACTCAGACTGGAGAAAAGAAAATGTCCCTTCCGTCTTCTAGAAGGGCAGAAAGAGCACTCAGGAAACTGCAGGCTGGTCAGCCTTACCTCGATCCTTGGGAAAGGGGTGGAATAGCTCGTTCTGGAAACCGTTTTCAGGCACACGAAGGAGAAGGAAATCATTAGGAGTAGACAGCATGGATTCACCAAGGAAAAATCATGCCTGGAGCACCTCTCCTGTGAGAGGCTGAGAGAGCTGCTTGGCCTGGAGAAGAGGAGGCTCGGGTGTGGGGGGGATTCCTTCAGTGTCTACAAATTCCTGGAGGGAAGATATTTCCCTCCAGAGAAGGATGGAGCCAGGCTCTGCTCAGTGGTGCCCAGTGCCTGAAGAAGAGCACAGGAGGCTCCCCCTGCCCACCAGGAAGCCCTTATGAGCCGAGCAGGTGACGGAGTGCTGGCACAGGTACCCAGGGAGTTGTGGGGTCTCCTCCCTGGAGATCTCCAAAAGCCCCCTGGGCACCCTGCTTGGGTTGTCCTGCTGAAGCAGGGGGACCTCCAGAGGTCCCTTCCAGCCTTAACTATTCTGCAGTTCTGCGGAACGTCTAAAAGTCTATGAAGATATTTTACTTCATGGAGTTTATCTGATGGAGGGGGAAGAAAAATAGGAAAAATAGATTTGTAAATTTATTTTTAATATAAAGAGTGCTGCTAAGCCAAAATGCCTATGAGATAATTGGTAGAAACAACCTGTTTATATTTTTCCTCATAAACAGCAAGGGTCATATGCAACTGTGCCAGAGCTTGCAGTATGCTGTAGACCTTCCTTTGTAAGTGATGACTAGTGTTCATCACATTAAGAGCATCACTACTTGAAAGTGTTTATTCCAGTAAGCTAGTAGTCTTTTAGATCCTGTTTTCTTTAGGAAACATCTAAATATTTGATTTTAGTTAAATATGTTGTGAATGGGTTTTTTTTCTAAGTAAATAAATACTACCTTAATTTTTGTAAGTGGGAAAATTAACTTACCAATTATCCGATGTGTTATTTGCAAAACTAAGACTAAATATTCCGAATCTTCCACTGTAGATGTTTCGTGTGATTTCATGTTAGCGTATAAAACAGTAACTTGTGCAAATGTTAACTCCTAATCTGATGGCTTTTCTGAATGTAGAGATTGTTAGAACTATAGATGCATCCTTGCCCCTTCATAGGCTTGCAAGTCTGTATACCTTCTTGAAGAGGAGAATATTTTGTTCATATGAAAGTTCTCAAGAAGACTGTTTTTCTGTAAAATTTTTTATAAACCTTATTAAACTTTATGATACATGGGTGTTATTTTATGAAGTCAGTCTCCTACAACGTAATTTAGAAAATCTTTTTACTCAAAGGAAAGGTGTTTCATATTACGAAGACAGTCACAAGAATTACCTAAGGCTGCAGCTGGTTCAGACAGAATCAGGCAATATCAAATGAAATCGTAACAGCTTCGTCTAGTTGTCCAGCACATAAAAGTACAGGGATGCTAGCTGTGCCATGAGCAGGCTTGAGAAATACTGTTTGTGGTAGGCAATTAACTGCTTCTGCAAAAACCTGGATGCAAATTACAAATTAGAAGTGATACATGTGTCTCTCAAAGGGGTTGTAGTGCACTGATAGTTTCATCATTGTCTGGTGAAGCATGGAAGAATTATGTATTCCTCTTTTTGATGGCTGTGTGGTTGTAACTGTGTCCACTGCTGTGTGTCCTGAGTACACAGGTGACTTGAGGGTAGATGTTTGTTGATCTTTTCTTCTTAGAAAAATGTAACCTGCTTTTTAATTGGTGATCTGCACCTTTCATTTCAGACTACAGAATACACAGAGCTGGATGACAGCAACTTTGACTGGACCTGTCCGAACACCCAGATCCTTTTCCCAAATGACCCAATGTTTGCTCAAAGTATTCGTGAACCTTTGAAAAATGTGGTGGATAAGAGTTGTCCTAGGGGCGTTTCCAGAGCGTAAGATGAATACCTTCTGCCTTTTTGTTAGTGTAGAAGCGGCTGGAGCAGTGTCTGTTAGGCATGGGAGGAAAAACCTGGGGTGTACTGGAGCTTGCTGTGCTTAAGTTTGTAGCCCTTCTGGAACGGAGAGACCAGCTATGGGAAAAATTAGTCTTGTTTTGCCTGACTCCATCAGTAATGCTTTGTTCATTTTGATGAGAAATTGGTGAATCTTGCAAAGCGGAAGGAGCATTATGAGCCATATGCTACAAGCGGGAATTGTAGCCAAGATACTACAGGAAATACATCTCCATGATTGGTAAAAACGAATTTCTGTAGTCTCTTGAACAGTCTTTTCCTTAGTAAACATAATAATAATAATAATGCTGCCATGCGTAATTGCACGTATTTTGGAGAGTTCAGGGCTGTGTGAAGCTGAGGAAGTTTATCCTTCTGACCACCTCTTTGAATTTGTATTTAATAAGTAAAACTGTAGTAGAAAAACTGTTTTTAATCAGTCTTCCAATTATGCAGACTGCTTAGAATTGAGAAGCAGCATGCGGTGGTTTCATGTTACCAACGCTGTGTGTTCTTTCACAGTAGAAAATCATCAAGAATATAAGCAATGTTGAAAAAAGGCTGAGAAGTTGCTCTTCAGTGTAATCTGTGCTCAGCTTTGTTCCAAAGAATGTTAGTAGTATTGTAGTAGGCATAACTTGTGGAGGTTGTGTGAGAGTTATGTTTCAACAATAATCTGGCTTTTAATGCTTTGTTTTTAATATGTTTTCTCAGAGAAGAAAGCTTGGGAAGTGGACCGAAACCACCACTGAGAGCCAGAGATTTCATGGCCAGTAATCCTGAGCATTTGGAGATACTGAAGAAGATGGGTGTCAGTTTGATTCATCTCAAAGATGGAAGAGTGCAATTAGTACAGCATGCAGTGCAAGTAAGGCCCAACAGTACCTTTTGAGAAAACTTCTAGTAAAATTGTACTAGCTGTGATATTTAAGACTTAGAGGTTCAGGAGGGACAGTTTGACTGGAAAGAGGGCATGTGGGGTGGATGCGTAACTGCACTTAGGTTTATGCTTGTTACAATTTTACCTCATTAACACTTAACTGATCTTCCGCTAAATTAATGGAGGCTCTTCACGTCAAAGTAATATAGCTAACAGTGTTTTACCTGAAAGGATGAAGTTTTCAATATGAGAGATTTTTTTTGTTTGTTTGAGATGTTATTGTTTATATGCTTCTATTCTGCAGAGTGGTGGAGTTGCTAAGAAGCGAATGGTGAATGAGTGCCAGGAGCATCTGCTTTGTACCTTAAAATCTTGGTAGCATTGACTGTTTGCCAATAGCATTGTTAGGAAACCAATGTAAAAACAAAGTATTTGTCTGAATCATAAAAGTACCAGGAAAAGGACCTAGGAGCATTGGTTGATGCTAGGCTGAACATGAGCCAGCAGTGTGCCCAGGTGGCCAAGAAGGCCAATGAGATCCTGGCCTGCATCAGAAATAGCGTGACCAGCAGAGCAGGGAGGTGATTGTCCCCTGTACTCAGCTCTGGTGAGGCTGTCCCTCGCTACAAGAAAGAAATCAAAGGCCTGGAGCATGCCCAGAGGAGGGCAATGAAGCTGGTGAGGGGTCTGGAGCACAAATCTTTAGAAGGAGTGGCTGGCTGAGGGAGCTGGGATTGTTTAGTCTGGAGAAGAGCAGGCTCGGGGACACCTTATTGCACTGTACAGCTTCCTGAAAGGAAGTTGTGGTGACGTGGGGCACGGCCTCTCCTCCCAGGTCACAGTGGTAGGATGAGAAGTGATGGCCTCAAGTTATGCTGGGGGAGGTTCAGGTTGAATATCAGGAACAATTCCTTCTCCGAAAGAGCAGTCAGGTATGGTACAGGCTGTCTAGGGAGGTGGGGGAGTCACCATCTCTGGAGGTGTTCAAGAACCATGTAGATGTGATTCTAAGGGACGTGGTTTAGTGGTTTAATGGGCAATCTTGGTGATAGGTGGACGGTTGGACTAGATGATCTTGGAAGTCTTTTCCAACCTTAATGATTCTATGTTTCTACCAATGTATGCAATGTAACTGGTGATCCAAGCAAAGCTAACTTGTTTTCCCCAAGCTTGTCAAACATTTAAGAAACTGGATTTCTTTACTGCTTAGGCAGCAAGTTCACTGGATGCTGAAGATGGCTTACGGTTCATGCAGGAAATGATTGAACTCTCCAGTCAGCAGCAGAAAGAACAACAGCTACCTCCTCGTGCTGTTCAGATTGTTTCCCACCCGTTCTTCGGCAGGGTGGTCTTGACTGCTGGACCAGCACAATTTGGGATGGATTTATCTAAACACAAATCAGGGGTATGTAAAATGTATATGTCATCCTAGGTTTCTATTACTTTCCTTATTGCTTAGGCCTGAACTTTACTGTGCTGATACTACAGGTGTTTCAGAGGTTAACATGGCAGGGTACAGCAGTGACAGAACAGTCTTTTAGATGGGTGGCGTATCAGTCTGCTCCGAGTCATCAGTCATGATTTAGGATTTA
Source organism: Penelope pileata (assembly GCA_013396635.1). Classification (NCBI taxonomy): domain Eukaryota; kingdom Metazoa; phylum Chordata; class Aves; order Galliformes; family Cracidae; genus Penelope; species Penelope pileata. The sequence continues at coordinate 30,184 of WBMW01001713.1, forward strand.
ATATGTGTAGATACTATGACTTTGAAACAAATTCATATAATCCACATTGCGTTTCTCAAGAGGCATTCAGTTATAAGGGATGAACTTCCTACCGTGTCAGCCATGAATTTGCAGAAGCCCTTTTGGAGTAGGCTGTATCTAGATGGAAGAAGAAAATATCAGGGAGGGAACGGTTCCTACTGGAAGCAGTAGGAAAATCCTGTGACTTCCACTGGGCAAGGTGCAGCCCAACAGGTGAGTCGCAGACTACTGATTTAGAGAAGAAAATTTTCTGGAGACATCAGTTCACAAGTATAGACAAAATACTCTGAATATAAGAATTAGGTTTTCACATGGTCATTGTTTGTTTCTTAGCTCCAGGGTAAGATTACCTGTGCTGACAGAAGGTGCTAAATGCATTGGATTAACCAAAGGAAATGAAATGCTTAAGAATTTTTGCAAGCTTGAACCTACTTCTCTAATTCTCTTGTTTTGTTTTTCCACACAGACAAGAGGATTTGTTGCAACCATTAAGCCATATAATGGATGCTCAGAGATCACTAATCCTGAGGCAGTGAAAGAGAAAATTGCCCTAATGCAAAGAGGCCAGTGTATGTTTGCTGAAAAGGCACGAAACATTCAAAAAGCTGGAGCAATAGGAGGCATTGTTATTGGTAAATGAAATCTTAATTTATCTTTGTAAATGTAACCTCTGTTTCACAGATTTGAAGACACTGGAAAGTTGAGAAAGCTGTTAAACTCACAGAGATGACAGTACTTCAAGGCAGAAACTGTTTTCAGAGGATGAAGAAATGTTTTGTTTATGTCTGATTGTGCATGAAGTGTAGCCAAGCAAATCCAGACGGGTGATTGTCGCTGGTTTTGCAGCTTAAAAGCTGTTGTTCTAAGGATCACTGAGCATTAAAACAGTGCTGTCGGGTAACTACTGAGGAAAACTTGAGGTACAAAGTAAATGGAAAAAATGGTGGGGAGACAGAGTACACAAATTGGTTTTCTGCTTTTTGCAACTGATTTACCATTTTCTGCCTGGCGTCCTCTCAGCTGACTGGGCAGTAGGAAGCTACTCAAAGTCTGCTGAAGGTTGAAGCTGTAGCCCGTTCATCTAACAGAAGGATTTGCTTTCTTCTTCTGTGTATGTCTGGCCAGATGACAACGAGGGGAGCAGCAGTGACACAGCTCCTCTCTTCCAAATGGCTGGTGATGGAAAGAACACAGATGATATCACAATCCCCATGCTCTTCCTCTTCAACAAGGAAGGCAATATTATACTGGATGCAATCCGGGAGTATGAGGCTGTGGAAGTGCTCCTTTCTGACAAAGCAAAAGATAGAGGTAAGATCAAAGGCTTTCTTAATACAGATTTAGGTTCTGTCTGTGCCTTGGCACAATGTGAAATGTACAGCAGTGATTTCCGTTGCTACCCAAAGGTGCAGATGGTGATGTCAGCTTTCTGTTTGACCTTAGTGTTAGTTTTATCATATGAAAGCCATTATCTCTGAGATGTCATTGCGTCTCCCTCCCTGCCCTTCCCCCCCCAAGTTAACATCCAGAAATGCTGTTCATAAGTTAAATGTCAGTTTGAGTAATGAGACAGTGCAGTCCCCTAGATTCCTTTTGAACCCTTTTTGTCATGATCTGCTTTGAAGTAGTATCAGAAATAGTGCATGTGTTTTGAGTGCCCTACATTGTAAGTGCCTCTCACTTACCACACTCCCCAGTGACATTCGTGGTACCCAAAAAGAAAGAGACAGCTATTAAAACTATTTTGCCTGTCTAAGGAAAAGTGATTATCGTGAGAAATTAGGCTGCTGACCTCAGATGTTTTGCAATTTTTCCACGTATAATACAAAAAAAATTGCAAGCTAATACATTTCAAATTAAAATGTTTACACATAGCAGAAATTTCTAGGCTTTGCTTTTGGAAGCCTTCCTGGTAGCATTGCTGTATCCAAGCGGAGTACGAAAAGCACAGGTTTCTCTGGTGAACCAGTAACAGCGTTGGTTTTCTGCACATTTGTAAAGGTGATATGCTGAAAACTACAGTATTGTTTTTTCATGGCTGCTACAAATTCCTCTCGTTTGTAACTACGGTTAAGCTGGTCTAAGAAAATATTGAATGCAACAGGTCGTTCTGCATGTGAGAATTTGTAATGCGTATGTGCTTCTTCCCCCTTCCTTGTGCTTTCGTTTGGAATCCCAGCAACAATATTTAAAGGTAAAATGATTCCAAACTACATTATTGATAGCAGTAAGTATCCTGTATTAATATGGCATATGCAGTTAAATTCCCTAGGAGTCCTGAAATGTCAGCATCCTGTATACTAGCTGTAAATATTAAACTCCAAAGAAATTTGCATGGTTGAGTTCAGGCAGCTGCTGTGAAGTTACAAACTGAATCAGTGCTAGAGACATCAGTGATAGTTGTTCTGAGTGGGGATGTGAGGAGGGAGGCCTCAGCTTTTGGCTCTCTTTAGATCAGTTTAGCCAGCTAGCGTAGGTGCATCTCCCCTGCCACAGGCGTGTGATCCTGGTGGCTCTGGGAGTGCTTTAAAACCTGGCGTGAAGTGGATACTGGAGTATTTCTTAGGTCTGAAGAGTGACAATTAGCACTGGCCCAGAAATCACAATTCAGATTTGGGGATCCAAACCCAGCCTCACTAGATTGCTCATCTTCTCTAGTGAATGTTATCCCTCCATCCCTCTGTAAAATAGGTTCCTTAATAGCATTAAGTTTTCCCATGAACAAGTGTACGCTCCCTTGAGGAATGGAGAAAAAGGAAGTAATCTTGCTTTTGAATTATATAATAAAATGCTGCATTCCGTTTTTTTCAAAATGTTTTCTTTCTCTCCCCCTTCAAAGACTTGGAAATGGAGAACATAGACCAGAAGTTATCTGAAAATGACTCACATAAACAAAACTCAGAAGAAGCTTCTTCAGCATCTCAGGACGTTGGTGCAGTCAGTGAGGAGCCTGAAGAAGGAGACAGCTCCGACACCACTGACCCTGATTCTGTATCTCCTGCTCACATGGACAGTGACAGTGTTACCCTTTCAGATCAGGACTCCTCCGTCCCTGGAGCTGATGAGGCTCCTGCTCCAGAGCCAGCGTGCACGCAAGGGGATGACCAGCCTCAGGAACAAAAGACCGAGACAGAGTCAGACTCCAAAGCAAACTGGGATAATAAGGTCCAACCTATGGAATCCATATTAGCAGACTGGAATGAAGATATAGAAGCATTTGAAATGATGGAAAAGGACGAACTATGATTTGTAATAATAACTTATTTGTTAGTAAACAAATGGAGAACTCTTTGGGTAGAAGTGAGGCCCTGATACCAGAGAACTAGAAAACATATTCAGTATTGTGATGAGCAACCAGGTTTCACCTGGAAATTATCATAGAAATCCAGCACGTGCTCTTTGTTTTAATTTTTCCTGTTTAAAAATGGGAACGTGCAATTGAAGCACTCGTGTGGCCCCACTGCGCGATGCTGTATCCCAGGAGGTTGCTCAGGGAAGGAGCCCGACTTCTGCCTTTCAGGTGCTGAGAGACGATGCTGCCTTGGCCTCTGGAAAGCAGGAGTTGAGTGCCAGCACCACTCAGCAGTCACGGGGGGGAGCACCTGGCGGCAGCAGGCAGCTGTCTGGTGGGAGTGCAGGTGTGGTTGTTCTTACTGATCCCTATCAAGCTGAAAGCCTTCCTTGCTGGTGGCAGGTGAAACGATGTTTCCAGTCATTGTGTCTGTAAGACGCAAGCAGAACCAGTTTGATTTTGTTCTGACATCTCACACTGAGACCCAGTCGTGTTGCTCATTGCTCCTTCCATCTGCCATGGTGAAGAATGACCAAGCTGACCTGTGAGTTTTCCCTCCTGCTTTACTTCCACCCGGTGAAGCTGTACAAACCAAAGGCAGTGTGCTTTGTAAGCAGGTGCCATCAGGGATTGAGGGTGGCCTTGCTCGTTTGGGGTCTGCCAGATAAAGGTTTGTGATGTGTTACGAAAGTTACGTTTGAGATGAAGGTGAAGTGATTGAGACAAATGTTGAGTGCAGACATTTCCTTCCAGGTTTAAAAACCCACCCTACCCCGAGACAGAGTTAACCCAGCCATATCCTCTGAAAGGACACTGAGCAGAACTAGATCAGCTGTAACAAAATCTTTCCTTTTGTACAAGTTTTACCTCTAACAGCTTGACTTTGTCATTTTTTTATGTGAATACTGTGTGTGTGATGCTTGAGGCAGTGAGGCCGGTGCCAGTGGTACGGTGCAGGGACTTGGGCTGTTGGGTCCGTGGTGTGAGGTACGGGAACAGCAGATGTTGTGCTGGGCCTGGGGAGCGTCACAGGTGAGTGGGAGTCCGGGCTTGTCATCCCTACTTTGGAAAGAGCTGCTTAAGAACTGAGTTCTTTAAGAATCTGAGAGATGTTTCAACTGTGTCCAGAGAAACTGCCAAAAGATAATAGATTTATATAGAGATAATTAATTTATATAAACTCCTTTTAGAGAACTGTGGCTCAAAGTATTGTTTTACATTAAGGAATAAATTAACACTGCCTATATGCTGCACCAGGCTGGAAATGAAGGTTTATATTGATCTTTACAGTGGATTAAAAAGAAAAGCCCCAATCTGAAGTGCACCTGTCATTTAGGTGGTGAAATTACGTGTGCTGAATATGCAACTGTTAATTAGTATAGCCATACTGTATTTATTTGTGTATACTCTGTACAGTATGATGGAGAAATCCCAGGCAAACATTGTAGACGTGTATACTTGACGACACTTGCTTTCAAGAGTTCCAAATGCACAGGCACCTTTTGAGAGCACAGCAGTCAGAACATCCTATGTAAACTGAATGGTTACCTTAAATCATTAGAGGAGGAGGTAATTTGGAGGAGGAAGTGAAGCGGTAGCGGAATAGTGAATACCCTTTTAAAATCAGCTTCCAGATGTAGTTGTTCCTTTGCACAATAGCTGTATGGAGATTTGAGCTGTAGTGCTTGTGGCAGCTGAGGTTTTTCAGTTGAGAACTTTTTATCTGTTTGTTACATGGGTTCCTTCACGTAAGGAATCTGACCGTAGGAGCCCTCCAAGTGTCCTTTGTACGTGGAGCCCACGGGCTTGCCGGGCGGCGCAGGACCCCCAGCTCAGTCAGGGTTTGCCCCGTGGGTTCCTCCGTCCGCCAGTGCTTGTGCCACAGCGGAGCGCTGTGCTCCCCGGTGCTCCTCGACACGGACTGTGTCCTCACGCTTGGTAGTTCTTTTGGCAACAGAATCCCATTTATAGGTGTCAAGGTCCTCTGGTCATTGCGTTAAGACTGTCAAGATTGCAGTGGAAGCTTACGGTTTTTTTTAACCTGCAGAAGTTTAGGTGTAACAGTAAACATTTTACTAAAAGAATGACTTTTTTGCCACCACGAGCTTGCTTCCAGCTGCTTCATTCACGTCTGTGATGAAAGCAGGAGACATCCCTCCTTCCACGGGGCTTCGAGTGGTCCCAGAGCTCAGTCTGGACGAGAAGTATGGGCTCGGCAGTGGCCTGCCTCAGCGACCTGCCACCTCCTTCCTCTCAGCTGGCTTCATTGGCTCTGCTCTACCTTTGAGGTGACCACGGGAGCCACAGCCGTGCCGGATGGTTGGGTTCGTGCTTTGTTGACAGAACTGGATGAGGCGGAGTTGGCCTCTTGGGAAGGCAGAGGAGTGAGGGGGCAGTTTAATTCAGGTTATTTTTACTTTGCGTTTCCTTGAGAGGAAGCAGGCTTTAGTTAACCTCTTCATGCTGAAAGTGGTTTGGTTTTCTGTCACTGTCATCTTAAAGTGAAGAGAATGTATTAATCCTTTTTTTTTTTTAATCTTTTGGAGAGGAGTTAGTGTTCTTTCCAGATAAGTCTGCTCCACGTGGAACATTGTTCATACATCATTCATCAGTAACCGCGTCTGTGTCATACTGAACACCGAAGAGTTCAGGAATCCCAGCTGGAACCAGCGCTTACTTCATGCCATGTAATTCCGATTAGCCAATTAATTTCTCATTTGATATTAGAGGAATATTCTCATTTGTTTACATTTATTGTTTCTTAATGAAGTTTTAAAATGAGCCCAGCTTTGTTTCTCCTCCTGAAAGCATCGGCCGTGGAAAAGCGTATGGTAAGAAGTTGAAAATGGGCCATCTTATGCAAAAGCCGTCACTCAGAACATAGAGAAAAACATTCTGTGAATGAAATATTGTATGTTCAGATTTTATAGGATTTTTTTTTTTCAGCCAGCCCAACTTACAGCCGTATATTTTCTTATGGAAGATGTCTAATAACAGGTGCTGTAACACTTCTGTTGGGTTCCACTGTCTGGTGGTAAGCATATACAATATTTCTAAGGGCAACTATGTACTGTGATGTAAAAGTTTGGGCTAAAATGTATATAATCTGTGTACATAATTGTGTACTTGATTATAACTGCTGATTGTAAAGATTTAATAAAATGTAAATACTCTGGTCAAGCTGTTCTGAATTGTCAGCTTCATTACATGGGTGGCCTAACACAGGATCAGGCTATGACACGGACCTCAGCCCGTGTTGTTTTTCTATGAGATTCAGGGTTAAGAAAGTAAACTCTTCATGACGACATCCCCAGTGAGAGGGAGCAGCCCTTTGTCGCTGCGTCCCTTGCATTTCCCCAGCCAAAGGCACAAAAAAACATCGGCTGTGGAGTAACTCAGAGACCTGGGACCAAATCCTGGGCAGACGGTATCACTTCTGTATTGAGGGGGAAAAAAGACTCTCCTGGATGAGTTGGTTTTCTCGCTCAGTCCTCCCTGTGTGTTTCTGCCACTTTGTGCCCAGCCTGGCTCTGCCCCACCCCACCTGCAGGGTGCTCACCTGCTCTGCATTTCCTTCATAATACAAAATGGAGAATGTGTTGTTTATTTGTTTTCTGGTATGAACGTATTCCCAATGCTCCCTCTTTGTCAGGTGAGAAAGATGCAGTGTTGCCAACTCAGTTTTACATGTCCACTTCCAATGTTGGGTAATGCAAGGTGGCTTCAGTGACTGCCAAAAGCTTTGCCCACAGCTGCCCCTCATCCCCAAACCATCACTTCCAGCCGCCAGGCAGTGCCTGGGGTGGGAGCCTCGTTTCCCTTCTCGATTGCTTCACAAAAAGATAACGTTACTAAATGCTCCAAGCAGGAACGCTCCTTACAGAGCACCATTTGCCTGGGAAAGTTCACCCATGCTATTAAACCCCAGCACGGGTTAACTCATCTTGTGATTTGCAGTGAATGGCTCCTAGTTCTCAGTGCTGGGCTGGACCTCCTGTGAAGCCGTGTGATCAAAACCCATGGGCCACCTCTGAGCTCTGCTGCTGCACAGCCTAGGCAGAGCTGGTGGCAGCAGCGCAGGCCAGAGGATGAGCAGAAACACAGGGAAAAATGGTTTTGCTGTTCCTTAACCTCACCTGACTGTTCTGCTGTCATCACCTTCCATGGGTTCAGCCATCGCCTTCACTCTGTGTCCCAGCTCAGAGGTGGTCAGGGGCTGCAAGGTGGGTGAGAGGAAATGACAGGAAATCATAGAACAGCTTAGGTTGGAAGGGGCCTTGAAGACCACCCAGTTCCAACCCCTGCCATGGGCTGGGTGCCTTCCCCTGGCCCAGGTTGCCCAGAGATGGACGCACCAATGCTGTGTGTTGGGATTTCTCTGTGCACCTCTTCTGCGGTGGTTGCAGAGCAAGCGGTGGTGTTTCAGGGACAGCCTTTCGCCAGCAAAAGCATTTCCCTGCTGTTCTTCTGCCCTAAGGCTCCTCGTGCTCTGGTTTTAGAAAAGGAGCGAACCAGGCTTAGCAAGGCATAAAGGATAAAGGAATGGGATCTGTAGGAAATGTGAAAGAGGCATTTCCGACAGGCGATGGCCTCCGCAGCTGTTTATGTAACAGAGCACGTGGCTCCCATGTTTATTTTGGGGCCTGACATGGACATGCTGATTGCCAGCCAGCGAGCAGCTCTGCTAAATGATGTCAATCTTCGCCACGCTGGCATTACAGCATCATAAAATATTACAGAGCTGCTATTTCAGGCAGCAGCTCGCTCCAACTCAGTGCATAAATGCATCTCCGTATGACTCACTCAGGGGATTATTAATAGACAAGAAATCAGAATGCCAAAACCCAAGAATATCACGCTGCTCCCACACCTCTTTTCTAGTTTCTTGCAGCAGTCACACTCAGGAACTTTTTGTCTCAAGCTCGGTATTTTATGTTCATTTACAGCAGCAGCACAGTTTGTACTCAGCTCACACCCTGGGGGCCAGGGCAACCTGCGGTGCTGCCCAGTGTTGTCGGGAACCCACAGCAGGGGCCTCGGGTAGGAAACACTCCCCAAAGTGTCCTCCCCAGAGCCACATCTGTCAGAAGCCCAGTGGAGCTGTGCCCTCCCAGTGCTCAGTGTGACGCTTCCTTACTGTGCGATGCCGTGGGGCTGCAAGGCCCTGGGCCTCTCCGAGTGCTGGTCCTGGTCCCCAGGGCTGGGGGGAGCTGCGCTTGTTGCATGAGTGGGTGCTCAGCTCCCCAGCATCCCACGCAGGCTGGGACCAAGGTGGTTCCACGGCCAAGGTGGGACAACGTATTGCCAGATGAGTACACTGCATGTGAGGCCACGCTGGGAGCTCTGGGCAGCAGCACGGCCAACCAGAGCCGCTGATGGGGCAGAGATGCCAACAGTGATGGAAATTCCCCTCCTCTGCTTACAGCCGGCATCGACCCCTTCCTCAGGGCTGCGGCATAAAGCAGCTGAAGGCTGGGCCAAGCTGGAGGCCTGGTGTGCCGGCTGAGCCAACTGAGCAGGGCCATCACTGGCACCCAAACCAAAGGGGAAAAGGCAATTACTGCTTCACAGCCTCGCTACAATGGACATAGCTGGGAGCTGAATGTTTGTCGGTTCTAATTTTCATACTGCAACAGCAATAGCATTATTGCTGACTCATGCTTAAACGTGTCTCTCTGGGGCTCTGTCTGTCAATTCCCTCTTGTCTTAGGACAGATTTTCAAGCACTTCCTGTGCTGCATGGGCAGTGCCATCAGCCTAGGCCCTCTGACAGCGGTAAAAGCTGCAAAAAATGATGTGCTATCCTCTCTCACAGTCACCTCTTGCAGTAGCACCTCACACACCTCAGGGATGATTTCCCCATGGAACTGGAATGCAGTCCTCAAGTGTCCTGGCCCCTTTGTGCTGTCCCCACCTGCGGCCATGCTGGTGGCACCCCAGCATGGCCCGAGGGCTGCAGCAGTGTGGGCCCAGGCCCCCCCAGCGCCCTGAATCCTTCAGGCTCCTGCAGGCCACAGGCAGCGATCTCAGGGCTTCCACATCCATACGCCTGACAGACCCGCACGGAGCGGTGCGATTAGCACCCATCTCAGAGCCTTTGTCCTCATTCTGCTTCGCCATGCCCAGCAGCATTAGTTTGTCGGTAATTAAGGGGCTGCTTTGATGAGCCTCTCAAAGGGTGGCCCTGTGACTGGGTCTCTCAGGTGGGGCTGTCTGCACACCCCTCTGTCTGATTATCCAAGCAGAGATGTAGGGATGGTCTTCTGTGGAGCCAGGCTGCAGACTGGGGATTTGGCAGATCCCTGTCCCTTTGGGAGAGGTACACTTTCACATCTGCGTTTTCACCCTTTTCCGTGCCTGAATGCTGGGCACTGTGCGCACTTACACACAGGTATCACAGCGCAGTTTTGGCTCAGCTGCGCTCCCAGGCAGGAATCTCACTGCTAAGATGTGGCTGGGCCTCGTGTTGCAGAGAATCCCCTCTGAAGGGGACGCATGCCCTCCATCGCCACCATTCTGGCTGTGCAAGAGGTGCCACTGTGCCATGGGTCCGTGCTGCCGGGGCCCAGAGGAGAACAGAAGTGCAGGGCCCATGCCAGCATCTGAATGATGTGAGATGACACACAGCCTTCTGAGAAAAGCACCAAAACACGTTTGCTGTCTTTTTGTACCCGATGGAGCTGCTGACTCCTGGGGCTGAGGAATGCCTGGCACCAGATGCTGCTCATGGTTGTGTGGTGCTTGGAGGTGACGGCTGGTGTCCACGGGCAGGAGGTCCCCTCGCCCTGAAGATGCCCAGGAATTCCCAAATACCTCCGCAGCCACCAGCCTTTCCGTGGGGCCTCCCTGGAGCAGCATCATTGCCACCTGCGGTACCAGGAAGCCCTGGGGGCAGGCAGGCCCCAGCCCTCCAGCACAGGCTGCCACCTGCCCCGTGCTGGAGGGCAAGGGGCAGGGCAGGGCCAGAGGAAAGCCCTCAATAATGAAAATAAAGGCATCACCCTTCAGGTCAAAGCAGACATTACAACAGATTCTTCCATGCAGGCTGAGGCTCCCTGGATTCTTCAAGGCCAGGCTGGATGGGGCTCAGGCACCTGGTGGGAGGTGTCGCTGCCCATGGCAGGGGTTGGAACTGGGTGGGCTTTAAGGGCCGTTCCAACCCAACCACTCTGTGCTCCTTCCTCCTTCGGGCACCCTGGGTGGGTTCCCCCCATCGCTCCTGGCCAGGAGCTGCCTGAGGCTGCCTCTGGGTAGTCAGATGGGGACAGCCCCAAGGGCTCCAGGGGAAGGAAAATGCAATGGGAAGGTTGAGCATGAAATTCCTTCACAGATCCATCCAAGATTTGGATCCAAGACTGTGACTGGGGGCTTATTAACTAGTATGTCAGCTTCCTAAAGAGAGAGCTGGCCTGGAATCATTTTCTGGATACTTCTTTTATAAGGAACCTTGAAAAGCCCAGTTACAACTAAGCGCAGCACATCAGATATAAGCAGCTCCCCTCTGTCCACCCTCGTTTCCGCCCTGCTGAGTACATGTGAGGTATGGCTCCAAGGAGAGATGCATTTTAAGCTACAGTAATCAGCTTATATGTACAGATCCTCAGCAGCCACATATATTTAGATTTCTAACAAAATTTGCTAGGACTTCTGCAGAAGGCATAAACCAGCTGAAAGAGCACCATCCACCTGAGCAACCCTGCGGGTCTGCTCGTGGCAGGTGTGAGCGCCTACAGACCCCAGGGAGAGCCAAGTGCTGGCTTCCACCCCAGCCAAAGAGCAGGGCATGCCGAGCTGGTGGAAGGACCATGACTTGCTGCCTTGATGCAACTGGGGGACCCCTCCACCCCCCACATTACCAAAACTCAGCTCTGGCAAATGTGGCCAGCTAAGGGCACCCCAGACACGTTAGGATTTATACAGAGGACTAAGGTGTTTGCTGCTTAGTATTACATCACATTAAGTGCATGGGAAGGAAGGGAATTGTTTTCCGACCCACAAAGCTTCCATGATAGTCTGTGCCATCAGCATTGGCAAGGAAAAAATGAAAATACATTGAAGTGATTACCTGGCCAAAAGATACTCCATGTAACACAGGCTGGAGCACTGGAAGACCATGACATGTCTGTAACACAATGTTTGTAGGGGAAATTTATATATGAGGTGTTCAGTGTTTAGAAAATCAGCTGTGTTTATGAAGGACCTAATTCAACCCCTCCTGCAGAGCCTGCGAAGGTTTCATAAAGCAATTCTGAGAGAAGGATTTGCAGGATAAGCCCCAGGACTTTTTATTAATTAAAGAGTTTCAATAATTCAAATGTGCAATCTCTTGACTCTCCTTTGCATGGCTACCTGCTAGAGAGCTGCTATAAATTGTGGGGAAAAAATATATGCACGAGTACACAGCTTTCATCTGGAAGACCAAAATGGCTCTGCAGCACCATGAGGCCCCAAGAGCCCTACCCAGGGTGACCTGATGGGAGGAAGGCAGGAAAAAATCATCTCTAGGTGGCTTGGGATGCTCAGGAAGAGCTGTGCTGCCAAAATGGAGCAAGGAGTCAGGAACTGGCCAGCAGTTTTTAACAGGCTAACAATTAAACTTGCCACCGAGGACCCTGCTGCTGAGCGCTCACATGGAAAACTGCTGATGGAATTCAGTGCTGCGACTGTTGGAGGCAATCTCTTTAGTGATGACATTCCCATATATTTTAGAGATACATCAGAAGGGAGGGACTTAGTTGAAACCCTGTAAGAGGATCTGGTTCGCAGGAAGGCCCTGAGAACCAGGTGAGTGAAAAACGGTCAATTTTAAGGGGCTTTGAGCTGAGTGCCCCACACCCATATCTGGCACTCATATGGTGTCAAAGTGGGAAGAGTAAATAGAGGAAATATTGGCACAGGTAACAATCTCTTTTAAAAGAATAAATACAAAAGGTGTCTTTTTTTTTCTCTTTAAGGTTTTTTTTTTTTTTTTTTACTCATTACAGTATTTGTTAAAAATATTACATCTGCTTTTGAGAAGATAGCATCCTCTCTGTATCATTTGGAAAAATAATCTCTACAGGACACATGACAGATACACCGGGCTGGCACGGAGCTGCTTTAAGAGATCAGACCCACAGCTGTAAATGCCAAGGGCTGGATTTGCCTTCCCTGTCTCCAGGCTCTAAACATGAACGTTGCATGAATGGTAAAAGACAAGAATACATAAAAACAGTAAAATGTTTATTTTCTTAGAAAAAAAGAGATTCAAAATGATTGTGATCACACTCCCATTCGTGCTCAGCAAAGCCAATACTGCAAGCTTAGTCCTCGATTAAGATACCTATTAAATGAAACTCTTTTCCTCTTAAAATACAAATTCCTGCTCCTGCATCACTTCCAGTATTTCAGTGATAACATGCTTTTAATGGATAACAGTTTCTCAGCTTCTTCTCAGCAAAGAAACAAGGCCTGCCATGGCAAAACATCCCATCTCCAAAGCTTGAAATCACCAGCACTAACAAGCACTCTGGCCGTACGCGGACTGACAGACAGCTTAAGGGTGTTTCTCAGATGCTCGAACGTTCACTTATGGAAGCTTTGTATAACACTACCTCATCTGATAGAAAACAGGCCAGAAGCCTTAATAAAATCAACAATGTCTTTCGGATTAACTTTAAGGATTTGCTGCGTATCTGGACACAAAGTGAAAAGTTGCAACAAGTTTTAACTAGCAGCAACAAAAATAGTTCCTTACGAGTTCTTAGCAATATTCCTCATCTGTTCATTAAGAAACACTGTAACTGAATGGAGCATATAATGTGGAAATGATCTTCTTTTATGTAGTGCTGTTCGCTCTAGAAGACTTCCAAAAGGTCTCGACTGGGTTGTAATCTATTTACACAGTAGTATTCCTGGTTTGTTTGGCAGAATTGGCACTATGTGACATCCTCCTCTTCTGAACAGTAATCACGACCCTGCAAGGGAAAAAGCCAGACATTAATAAAGGACTAACTGAAGACAAAAATAACAAATGATACTTACAGACAATGCATTTCAGGTCTGCAAAACCAAGACACTGAAGTTAACCAGGACACTAGAAATGGAGTTTGCACAACTCCTACCACCATTTCTGGAAGATCTGCACGACACCAGGACAGGAAGCCACTCACTTTCTGCCACTGTAAATCTCATAGTTTTCATTTCCTGTATTGAATCCCGAGGAGCCCAACACGCAGATTTACAAAGCTCTTCCATGTACAGACACACCTTGATGTACACAGCCTTACAGCTCCATCACTAAAACACCATCTCCAATGCAAAAGCAACGAAGCACGTAATCAGATGAGCAATTCGAGTCAGCTGCTGTGCACAAAGCTGCGTCATCTCATAACCTCAGCAACAGCTTAACATAAGACACTATTCATATTGAAATTACACTTGCACAATGAAGGAAAACCAGTTAAGCTTCAAAAATCACAGATTTTGTACAGACCAGGTGTGCTACACTTCCCACGTTATCCGAAACTCAGCAGCATCTCCCTAGGTATCACCCTTGGGATGAAACAGACAGAGCTCAGCTTCTGAATGCACAAGCCACCCAAAATATCCTGAGTAAAACAAATGCCTGAAATCTGGTATTAAAACCTTAACCTCTGGACTATCCCCTTTGGTCCCACGTGCTGGGCTGTTTCACCTGAGTGTCTGTGTGGGAAATCCCAGAGGCAGCGGATGGGCTGGTAAAGAGGAGGAGAAATATGAGTCTCCTCGTATTTCAGGAATGCAGGTCTCAGACCTGCAGGAAGTGTAAAAGCTCAACAACACTCTGCAAGTAGAAGAGCCAATTCAGCAGTGGTAAAATAGGTGAAGCTCTACTAATGCTAAGGGTATCAAGCTGACCCACAAATCACAGTGGGTGCCCGACCTGTCTGGAAAGAGGAAGGCAAAAGAAGAAAACGGAAAAAAACAAAAGCAAGAGATGTTTCTTGATGCAATTTACCTGGGACGCACAACCAATGTAGGGCAACAAAGATTTGTAATTAAAATCCTCTGCAGTTAAGACGGTGAGCTAGCAGCCCACAAAAGCTGCAAAGGCCTTCTGAAGAAGGCAAACTACAGATGACATGGAGGAGCAGCCAGCAGATCGCAGAACCATAGAACGGTTGGGTTGGAAGGGACCTCAAAGCTCCCCCAGCCCCAACCCCAACGCCATGGGCTGGGTGCCCCCCAGCTCAGGCTGCCCAGGGCCCATCCACAGCCTTGGGCACCTCCAGGGATGGGCACCCACAGCTCTGGGCAGTGCCAGGGCCTCACCGCCCTCTGAGTAAAAAAAATCAGATGACTTCCAGAAGGGAAACAGCAGAGCTCAGGCAGTACCTCCGCGCAGACATGAGCGGTGCCATGCTTTTGGGGTAGCACGTGGGCATGCTTAAGTGTGTTAGGAAGAAAAAGAAGAAACCAGGGAGGGCAATGACACCCTGAACAGCACAACCCTATCCACAGACCCCGTGAACTCTTCAGCAATTTCTCTTCCTTCCTAAACACTGGTTACTAACGGGGAGGGATGGGCCACCCTTCTAACTAACAGCCCATGAAAGCAGTCGCAATGGTTCAGGGTGCAAATGAACTATGTCGAGGAAGATGAGATGGCAGCGCACACCCACGTCCAGGCAACTCCTGAGAAGCCCCTTCTCCCTCCCCTGCAGTTCCAAAATCCACTTTTCACTGCGTGAATTCAGGTAATTAAAAAAAAAAAAAAAAAAAAAAAA
>WBMW01001713.1:45282-88933 GCA_013396635.1 Penelope pileata
AAGCCTTATACTTTTTTGCTGCTGCCCAAACCAAAGCCGGAAAAAAATGCTTTATTGTCTGCTCTCTCCTCTCACTGCACCTGGAAAGCTGATGCCTCTGCCAGGTACGCTACAGGGCTGAGGAAAACGTTTCTAAAAGCCAGAAACCTGGGAAACTTCGGTGAGGTTCTCCAGCAGGAGCCCTTCCATCAGTCTGGCTTTGTTCACAGCACTGGTTGAAAGGATGGGGGAAACGCGGAGAAAGGCTTCACAAAATAATTGTGTGCTGTGCTAATGTTTGTTTATTTTGTTAGAGAAAAATCAATCGCATCATTAACAGCAATCCCCTTTGCTAATGAGTTTTGGCCTAATCATTCTGTCCTCATACCTTTCAAGGAGCAGCCTCCCTATTTCTGATGGCACTCTTTAGGTAAGATACAACGCAAGTTTGCATTGTGATTACAATATTACCTATAATTTTTAAAAACCCCTGCAGCTGTGTAGGGAACAGCTTATGATGATGTGATTGGTGATGAATTTCCCAGGTTCTGCTTACCTGAATTGGTTTTGTGCTTTTTTAAGTCACAAAGCCACAGATGTTTCTCTTCTGGGGGGTACAGTCCCAGATGGAATCCCAGAAATCGCTCGCTAACTCCACAACTACACCTCATTCCTGGCACTTCCTCCCTGCAGCGAGGCAGCTGTCTACAAGAACTATATGTATTTAAATAAGAATTTCTGATAATCATCCTACTGCTCCATAGGCAGGATTCAGAGTAATAAGTAATTTTTGAGACCCTTCTTTTGTGATATCCATTGTCAAGACACTAATACAGTAAATTTTTCAAATTTGCTCTTTATGCATCGCAGCTGCTTTCATTCCATACCTTCCTGTAAGTCCTGGTGGGACAGAGCCCAAAGAACATTAAGTTTAAGGTCTTGAGCCTGCAAAGGATTAGCTCCCTGAGCTGTCCTGTTCAACTAATGAGATTTCTTTCCACTGGGTGAGGGGGAGCTTGTGGTGGTCCTGCACAGCCAGGGTCCAAATAAAGCTGAGATGTTGGAAAAAAATGGAAGACAGGAGAATTTTTAGAGAGACATAGTAATTCTTATGCCTTCAGTTTAACATTTTAACTCCTGCTCTGTTTCACAGCGCCTCTTGTGAGTTCAGACACATCTAAGTAAACCAGTCCTTGCTCTCAGGGTACAGAGACCTGAGGTAAGTACCTCATTTGCCTCAATACTGATACAAGTGCTCTGGTTTTGCTATTGCTTATCACTGCACCCAGCAGAAAAACACAGTGCAGCGAAGACCAAGACTCAGTACAGAGACACAATTCTATCCTCACAACCACAGACAGCAATTCAAATCCAGGTTTCTCCCACTGGGATGACCACAGCAACTCCCCCAGTCAGCTGCTTCTGCCCCTTCCTCCTCCCCTGGGCACTGCACTGCCTGGTGCCCAGGCTGGCTCTGCAAGGCTCTGCCGGCTGCTCGGCACTGCCCACACCTCCTCACGGTGCACACCCTGGTGCACACCCTGGTGCACATCCTGCCTGAGCAGAAGCTGCACTCACCCTGTGCCACCACTGTGTCCATCGGCTGCAAACACAGAGCCAGGCTGTGTTTGCAGCCAGCCCCAACAGTTATTCCTTCAATTTTTTAATTGCCATGTTTTCGTCTGTCCCCACTCCACCCAGCTACCCCAAACCTCCCATCATTATACCCCTGCCTTCACATCCGGCTTTCTCTCTCTCTCTCTCTCTNCCCTGAAATTATTGGAAAAAGGTCCAACTGGCTCTAGCAGAACCAACATGCAGCTGACTGCATTCACAGCTCAGCATTCAGCACTGAGCTTTATTTCAGGATTTCTTTCTTCCCACAAATGCTACGGATTTCATTATCATAATTACATGTAGTTCCATATAAGCAAGCTCAGTTCCAGCTCCTCTCGCAAGGACAGGCACTCAGAGACACTAACAGATGTCTCCCTCCGAATGCCTCACAGTGTTTTGACATTGAATTTTGGTAGGCAGAAGCATCATGCACTGGGTTTGACATTCTGATTTTTACCTTTGGGCCATTTTTGCAGAAGTGCATTCAGCTCTGCAATGCCAGGAACTGCGCTGGGTACCACCCCGGCTAATTCTCCAGGCCTTTTCATTAAGGCTTTTCTGACCTCCAGGACTCATAAACACTTTGTATTTTCAGCAGACAAACCATCAGCCTGTGCCCTTTGGATTTCACACTTGGATTAAAGAAATTTTATTTCAGTCAGCCCTCTTTTTTCTGAGTCCAAAATCCAATCTTAATTTTCCCAGTAGTTCTTATCCTGGGCATCCTAATGGTTGTAACTCACTTGTACTAGATGGCCTAACATCCCTTGGGACTTCAATCAAGTTTAGGGATATTTTCCTTCTGGCTGTGAGGTTTCTGCAGACACAGCCCATAGAATCAGCGTGTCTCCACCACGACTCCCACACCTCTCGTGGCCCCGGGTACTGACTGAACATCACAGCATGGCTGGGGGCTCCTCAGCCACGGGCAGCCCCTGCTTCTGCTCTAACTGGTGACTTGCTCAGCGATTTAATCCTTTACTGCTGCACTGCTGTCCTTCACTTCCATGGAGAAGGGCCTCAGAATGCTATTTAGGGATCAAACACAACTAGCATTTTCTGATCTTTTTGGCACTTGTGGTGGATACCTAGAAAAGCAATGTACTGCTGGCAAAGACTCATTAAAAACCAAAACTCCTCAGGCACAGGAGGGCCCCAGAGACAGCAGATCCGATGTTCAGCTGTGCCAATCTCATCAGACATCAGCAGCTTGAAATGCACAGGAGCTGCCTGTCTCTTTGACACATAAAACTGCATATTTCATCTTAATTGGCAATCTCCTGATCTATATGATTAAACAGTGTAGGAGCCCTGGAGAACACCTGCAAGGATCTGAGAGCACGATCCAAACAGCAAGGAGACAAGGTCAGCTGCCACTCAGTGGCTGCTGGTGAAGGAACGGTATTAGTGCCCTGCAACAAATTTAGAAAACAAAACTAACCTGAATTCTAATAATTAGAAACAGCCATCAGATGGTCTGGTCTGTAGATAAGATGCATCTTTGGAAAATCCATCTCACTGGAGATTTTGTGTTTGGCATTACGGAAGGTGATGTTTTACAGGCAAAGCAGCTCAGTATTTATAGGATGAATGCATTTGTTCAAAAGGGATGTTGCTCTACTACAAATACGTAAAAATTCCATTTTAAATACATACATAGAAATGTCACAGGTTAAGCAAAATCTTACTCCTGTGAGATACTGGTATTTATATTTATACCGGTATATACTCTTCTCAGGAATCTACAAACTCCTCCTCACTTCTGATCACATACTCTTCCTTTTCCTCTCACTTCTCTGCTTCTATCTAGTATTTTTTTTAGTGTACCACAACATATCTGTTGCCTGGGAGAAATAAGAGATTCATCCCCTGGAACACTTCAGCTCCTAAGATCAGGAGCACGGGGAAAAAAGGCAGAAATTCAGAGTAATCCAAGTAAAAAACATTCTCCTTTACTGTTTGGAAGGAAAAATTACTTCAATCCACCTGGGAAATCAAATGCTTGATATTAAGTACTAAACAAGGCATGCCACACCAAAATACAGAATGTAAAGAGTACATTGGTTCGTGCACATCAGCTCAAGGTTTAAGCAAGACCTGAGATCTTGCTTCTGACTTCTGTTGTAGGTGTGCAGCATGACCCAAACAGTCCATTTGGTTCCTGAAGCCTCAGTTACCCATCTATGCTGTGGTATAACGGCTCTCTACCACCTCCCAGACGTTAAGTTAAAAGACTTAGGGCTTTATAACCAGGCGGTGGTACGGGCGATCTCAGAGCAGAGTCCCTTTGAGCAGAGGAGGACACAGATGCTGCAGCAGTGCCCACTTTTTCTCCTCAGGGAGCTGGGAAACCTGGGAGAAAACAGATGCTTTATAGTTCCTTACCTTTTCAATTTTTTCATCAAGCATTCTGAAGAATTCTTGTTGGCTTTCAGAGATGTGCATGCTGAAAAGCAAAGGCAGAGTGTGAGTACTGACAACACTTTTTCCGTTATTTCCAAATAAATAACTTTATACTTTTGCCTACAATGACAATTTCTATTAATCTTTTTTTTTTTCTTCTTGCTTAAGGTTTGCCCACAGAAAAAGTTCTTGCACTTGATTCTGCATAGGTTTGCTAGACTTGGGATGGTAACTACCACCCATATGCATCCAGAGGAGATTTTTCCTTTTTTCAGGTGGATGACAGAAACCTAACAGCCCACTGCCTTCCCCTGGGCCAGCAAGAGCCATGTCTGAGTTTAGACAAAGTTCTGAAGACTGTCAGCTTCACCAGCACAAAGTTAGATGCCTGCAACTCGAGATGAAGGTCTAAATTACAGCCGTGCTCTGGAAGACCTCCCTGGCCTGCTGCAGCTGGGCAAGTACCCACGTGTGGCATCAGGCTCAGGCTGGGTGACCCCTTAGACCCCATAGACCATTCACTTTCATCAATTCTGGAGCACCAAGAGGCTCAGGGCTTAATGATAGGGTTTTGCATTAGTGACTAGGGCTGGAAAAGATCACTTTTAGCTGTCTGTCAAACGCTAAAGTTGGCACAAGACAATAAGTCCTTCCCCAGGGGAGACCTGTGATCCCAAAATACAGTAAGGGCAGACACAAAGGAAAGAGCGACGAGACAAAGATGAGGATGCACGGCAGACAGGACTTGGGGTGTGTCTGCTCTATTTATGTTATGGGGTGTAAGAGCCTCTTTCCTGAAATAATAACATCCCTCCTGCAACATGGAGGTGGAACGTCCTCTGGAACTGCAGCAGAGAGCGTGGGGTGCCTGGGCACACCAGGTCTGCAGAGATGCCAGGCACTGAATGCAGGACAAAAAGAGAGGAGAAAAAGAAAAATGGGAGCCTGGTGCAATGATAACAGTGATGCCAAACGGTCAGAAGGACACGTCGCTCTCGGAGCTTTTCTTCAATGCTAAGAGCCAGTTCAGCTTGCTAAAATCCCATTCAGATTCCTCTTCTTTGGTACGATCCTTTCTGCTGCAATGAGTTCAATACTTCTCCCAAGTGCCCAACAGCTCGCTGCACTTCCCTACAACGCTCAGCATTCATACCTCACTACTGTTGGGATGAGCATACACAATGATTCACTTATGCCAAACATAAACGAAGGCTCAGTTCACAAGAGAAGGTCTCAGAAGTTGCATGAAAACCAAAAGCTGCTAATTCAGGAGAGGGAACAATCTACTGTTCAGTGGCTGTAGGAGCTTTTGTCCCCAGCTGTCTGCCTGTCCCCCAGGGTTCTGCCTCCACCTGAGATGGGGGAAAAGTGCTAGCATGGGTCAGCAGACCCTGTCACCTGCCCTCTTGGGGTAGGCAGGTTCCTGGCCCTGAACTGGAGACCCCCTCGCTTTATAGACGACAACATATTTTTTAGAAGCAGATGAAAAAACCCTGCACTTTTAGAAACCCCAACAGACTGCAGAATTAAATCCCCAAGTGTTACCATCAGACAGAAACAACTGCTGGCAAAGGCTGCTGCCCCGCAGCGACTTCTTCCTCTGACGGCCAAAACATGGAGATTTCTCCGCAGATAGAAGAAGTGTGAGCACGAGCCCTGGGGTGACTCTGGTACATCCAATTTGTAAGAAGATGCAGGAATTGTGCACGTCAGGGAGAGGAAGCATCCCCATCATAGCACAGTACTTAATGAGATGGAGAGAGCACTGGCAGCATATTCCTGCCTTTGCACCACCACAGTTCCAGTTTCTGATCAAATCAGATGATACTGTCGCCACCCACCTCAACCACAGTGTGTAATAAAACTAAATAGAGCGAGGGGGGAAAAAGGCATTGCATTGCTACAAACATCAAAATTCCCACTGGGGACAAGACATGATCTCCAAAAAAGTGTAACCGAGCAATAAAATTGCCATGAGATTTAGAGATGCAACACAAATGCTGACAGTGTGTGTGTTTTGAGGAGCTGTGTGAAATTACAAAATCCGTAGCAGGGAACTGACAGTGTTAACAAAGAGAAATTTCCAGAAATCTGGAAATCATTATTTTCTACCCAGCACATCAGAAAGCACATTTATGCATTTTTAGATGTTTCCAGGCCGCCTGATGGAACACGCTTCACCAAAACAGGTGATCCTCAGCAAGACAAAAATGGCATGAAATACCACTTCTTTCATTTTACTTCAGGCTGCGTTACTCCACGGGTTACTGCAATGTCTCAGTTTCCTCAGTGATGGTGCAGCTGGTCAAAGATGTCAGCAGTCAGTTTTGAAGATAAGCAAGTGCCTGAGAGGTTGGGCAAGGTGCAAGGATGAAGCCCTACCAAGGCTTCCCTAGCACTCAGCGTGAAAAGGAAGCTTCTTGGCCTTTGTCAAAGACGCCCCTAAGTTTGCTGCTGGCTCCCTGCACACTGCTTTTGGATCCAGGGCTCCAGATGTAGAAATAGAAATCCTCCTATGTACGGGAAGAGTTCTCACAATCCTACTTTGGCACGTAGTCTACTTTTTGTTTTGAAATAGCACCCATTCTGCAAGAAGGGCCCCACAAGAACCATCGCATGGCTACCTAGTTACTGCTGCTCCTTTAGCTAAGTAGCCCTTCTCCACACAATGCTACCTTCCCCCTTGCAGTCTGAATTTTCCTGTTTTTCAGATACAAACCTTAAAAAAAATTTGCACGTAACAGCTATTTGCTGACATGGTGATTAGGAACTCAAACAGGTGCAGCTGCTTCATAAAGAGAAACCCAACGGCACACACCAGCAGTGCGCTGGGCAAATAGCAGAGGCTTGGACAAACAGCAGAGGTTCTACCCAACAACCCAACGTCACATTCTGCAGTTCTCTGAGAAGTGCCCTTTGTTTTTTTACAGGAATGTTACATTCACCTTTGACAAAGCATTGTTTTTAGGAAGGGGCTTTTTGGTGAATGAAGGTCAGTTCTGATTTCTGCAGGAACCTTCATAAAAGGCGTTTGATGAAAGAACTATACTCAACTCCATACAACCCTGCTGCCTTGGGTGCAGCTGCAGAGACGACCCTTCAAAAGAAAGGGCTCTTTTTGCCCAGGTTGACTAACACTGGCAGGCACAGAAGAAGATGGCTGTCAAAGCACAGGAAGGCTTCTCTGACCCCACTGGGAAGGAGCAGGCCATGGTGACAAAGTACAGCCTTGCTGAAGGGTGGTTTTACCTCCACCTCCTTGCTGTGAACTTCTTTCCAATGACATCTGAAGAAGTCATTTCCTCCATGTGAACGGAGGCTGAGGAAATCAGTGAAACTGCATGCAATGCTCTTGGTATGTGGCAAGTTGAAGTTACTAAGTGCCCTGAAGGCAGAGCATAAAGAACAGCATTTCTGCTAATGTTCAAAACTCAGCAGCAAAGTTTTAGCACCTCTTCGTTAATAACATGATATACAGCTCCACCTAACGTTATTTCCAATCCAATTAGTGATTAAAACGCAACAGTGATTTAGATACGAAACAAGCTACTAACATCAATAACAGCTCTGCCACAGGAACTATTTCATGGCATATGCAATGCAGACTGATCTCAGCCAGGCCAGGGACTGGATCAACTTCCAGCTGCAAACCAGCCTTCACTCCAAGAAGGCTGTTTTAAATGGAGGTTCTCCACGCCTAATCCCAGGGGTGTGTCATGCTGTATATCCACTAACCTAAGCCAAGAGCCAGCAGAAACTTCCCTGGGAACATAACTGCGAGTATTCAGGAACACTAGTGCGTGTATGACTCTGTTTATGTGTAAGGTGGATGGAAAGCTGAGAAGTGGCACAGCATGGTACTCCCATAAGGCATGGCAAGGTGCACCTCAGCTGTGCAAAGGGCAGGATGTTGCAGGATGAAGGCACACATGCTGCCCAGCTGTGCCATGCTCTTACCTCTTTTAGTTAAAGTGGGCATGGATTTAGGGCTCCTGGAACCACCAACTGGTTTTTGCTAGGCAGTAGCTGGGAATTTCACAGATACTACTTTAATTCTGCATTTATCTGTATTAAAATTTAAAAAAAAAATTGAACTTACTTTGCTCTGGGTTGATGTACTAATCCTGGGATCTCTTTATTAGATTTAAGTCTTACGTTTGAACTGGCACTTTTTTCCTGAAACACAATAGAGATACCATGAGCATTTATCAGGCAACAAAGCACACAAGCATTTGTCATCCCAGTGTCACGCTCCGCTGGTTCCTGTCACCTGTGCAGCCAAAGGAGAAAGGCTCACCAAAAACAAAATCAAAGGCAACACCACGGATGCTACAACCTTGTGAAATGTTATGGGTAGGAAACGGTGGAATGTCACTGGCTGGAAGCTCCAGGTCATGGGGTGAGAGCCAGGGGAACGCGCAGCCATCAATGTCACACTCACAGCCTGCAGCTGCTGCAGTAGAACTGTATGGGCAATGCCAGGTGTGCTCAGCATGAAGGCGAGGTGTGAGCATCGTGTAGGGAGCAACGTATGGGAGAAAGCATACGTTAAATATGGGAGAAACGGTGCACTCAGCATGCCAGTGAAGAGGAGAACGTCAGTGGCAGATTCTACCTGCTCAGCCCTAAAACTGGACACAAGGAGCCCAAGGAGGCCCTTCAGAATCTTTATTGTCAAGCAGAGTTGTGTCCTTTGCAGAGAACCAGAACCATTAGAAATAATACAGAACGAAAACAAAGGATGGGGACGGGAAAGAGCTGTGTTTACAGCCAGCATTTCAACCTATCAGCTTGTTCCAGTGCCAGAAGCTGCTGCACCAAAGCCCACACTCCCTGTTGCCTGCAAAGACCTGCAGACCTGGCCCCTTCCGACCTGCACAGCACGCTGGGGAGAGCTGCTGGCGCAGCTGGCAGGGGCTGAGTCAGGCTTACAGCCCGCCAAGCAAATCCATCCCCATTGCTTCATGCCCGTGACAATTTAGGAAATGTAAACCCAAGAATTAGCACTTCTGTGGGTAATTTTGATGGTTTTGTTTTGTCTTATTTAGGCTTTAGATGTTTGAATCACACAACATGATTTTTAAGAGGGCTACTAAATCACTGAATTAAAAAGAAGATAGGCTGTCTAGCAGTTAATATTTTAATGAATAATTCTACAAGAGCTGTAAACATCAACTGCCTCAGCATATTTAACACTGTTTAATGCATGTCTTCTGATCCTCCCAAACAGAAAATGGTGTCTTGCATAAAAATAACAGTGAGGGAGCAACACTGCTCCACTCCAAGCCATAGCAAACATGCATTTCCCCCCAGCACTGCCCTCCCTGGACCCTGAAACATAAAGTTAAAGCAGCAGAACACAAGACAGAACCACTTGCTTTAAAGGCACCTTGCAATTTTAACTGTGGGTGATTCTCTACGTGCACAGTAAACTCATTGCCAAGAAAAACAACAAGAGGGGCAGGTCCCATGGGGAAGATGTGAAATCCCAGAAGATGTGAAACCCAGGCAAGTCTGCTTGGCCAGTTCGTTTGCTCTTGTCTTAGTTTCTAACAGCAGTTACTTCTCTCATAGTGTCTGGTATGAAGCTGTGTTTTGGTCCCAGAAGAAAAACAAAACTGATAACACCTGGCAGTGTTGAACAGAGCCAGGGACATATTCAGTTCCTCAGTGAAGAAGTCAGGGGGGCACAAGGAGCTGGGCACTGCAAGGGGACAGGACCAGGGCAGCTGACCCAAACTGACCCAAGAGCTATTCCATAGCACATGACATCATGGGATTTACGGAAGGGCAGTGAGCCGAAGGAGGGGCTGCTGGCTGGCTGGGTATCAGTTGGTGGACCCTTGCTTTGTGTATCATCTATTTTTTATTATATAAAAATATATTTACTGTTATTTCTTTTATTTTCTCTGCTGTCTTAGTAACTAGCTTTTATCCCAACCCATGAGTTCTACTGCATTTTTTTCCTTAATTCTCTCCCCCATTCCACTTGGGAGGGGGGAGGGTGAGCGAACAATTGTGTGGGACTGAGCTATCTGCTGGGTCAAACCACAACAGCTCTCCAGCAGAAACCTGCTGTGAGCCCACTCCTAAGCACTGAAAGGAGAGGGAAGCTCTGATTCCCAGCGTCGTTCATGGAGCTGCGATAACTCAAGGCGAGGCAGGCCGGCTCGCCACTCCTCCACCCACGGCTGGCATCGGCACTAACCCCAGGATAAAGAAACTCCTGCCACTTAAGAACAAACAGAAAGGCACGAGAAAAATAGATATTGTCTTCTCTCTCTGGATCCCAGAATGATATTGACAATATTAACTGATTTACCCAGGAAGAAGGAAACAGAATTTGAGTTTGACTTCAATAATGCAAAGTTTACTCTTTCCCTCCCATTGCTTCTGATAATTAACACACTCCAATTATTTATTACTTACAATTCTTCTATCTAACCAGAGAATATGTCACCTCCTCCATCTGCTGCTCAGCAGGAACAAACAGAAGAGGAGTTAGGAGGGAAATGAAAACCAACTGGCTCCCAGCTTGGCTTGGTGCTGTGTTTTATCACTGTTATTTACGGCACTGATAGTTCATCACAATGACCAAGATATGGGCTTCCCAGATGCAGATATTCAAAAATAACTCTTCAGAATACAACCAGAGGGAATATTTTTTCCCCCATTATTTTGGAGAGAAACCGATTCATCAGAAATGAATGGTTTGGATTGAAATTCAGAGCAAAACCAGGCAACGCGGGAGCCCTGAGCCACGCGCTTGCCCAGCTCGTACATCTGGAGCTTTGCTCTCCCAGGCTGACCCAGCCTGCGTTGCGGTGTCACTTCTTTCAGCTCAGCCTCATTTTCTCTCTGAGGCACACAAGTCAGTGATTAACATTTAATAATTTACCATGCATTGGCAGAACCGCAAGTGTTTTTAGAGCCCTGATCTGCTGCAAGTAGAAACTAATATGCTAAATTCAGCTTTTAATCTAGCCCTGCTTGTAAGCATTATTTGAAGGAAATGCATTAAATAATGCCTCTCACCACAACTTTAAAAATAAACCATCCAGGGTGCTGTATGTAGGTATGGGCATTAGCCAGTCCACGGTAAAAATGCTCATGGCGGACATTTAACTCCCCATTATTTTGCAATTAATCATTATCAAGGTAAAGCTGTCTTCAAATCAAGGTGATTTAATTTGATAGATTCGTTAATTATTGGTAATTCCTCCATAAAAGATGTGCTATATCAGAATTTCAGGGCATTAACAGATGGCAGTGACTCCTCTGCCAGATGCCATTAACACAGCAACAGCCACGACTGCCATCATAATTAAATATCTGCCAGCATTTCCCCTGATGCTTCCCCCCTTCCCAAGACATGTCTAGCAGCATGGGAACTTCATTTTAGGTATTTTCTTCGTAAGAGATCCACAGACGGACGCAGGTAAGCTGCAAGCATTCTTGTTTCTCAGCTCCCTTAGCACTCACGGCCACGCGCAGGGCTCACTAATGCAGGGCTGACAGCAAGGTGCCAACATGTTTAATGAAGAGACTACATTTTATTTTATGCATTTTTTTCCTTAATTGATGAAATTGGCCAGAAAGAAATCAATTAAAGATGCAATTAGCAATTCTGCCACCTAATGGCTAATTTTCATTAACTGGCAGTCGCATTTTGGTCTTTAGTTGTTTTTCTCTAATGTTATGATAATTGAAAAAACACGCAACTAAACAGGGGGAAAAGCCACAGAACAGTAAAACTGACTGCAATCAAAATGGGCCTCTTTGCATCAACACTGTTGTTTTTTTCACTTGGAAAAGGCTGAAGTACCCAACTTGCAACTGCACTGTGGAGTCACCGGTGTCTGAAAGTAGCATATTCACCACAATTAGTACCATTTTTAAGATCTCTGTGATTTGCTCCTAAAATATAGTCCATAGAAACATGAAGGGTCTCTCCAGATAGCAATCACATTTTACCCAACATCGGTAGTTTACAGCTATTCAAACAGTTGCAACAAATATTCCTGATTTATATCAAGACAACACTTTCCTTCAAAGGAGTCCACATTATCTTTCAAACTACTTTTTGGGCTATTTAATTCACCTTTAAAATTACTTAGGGGAAAAAAGAAGTATTTGTTTTTAATAACATGCTCTATTCTTCAAAATAATTGTACTTGAAAAGAAAGAACCCATTGATCAGTTAGAAACAGTCTGAAGGATGAGATGCAAAATTTCCATCTGCCAGCCCAGCACTTCTTGCCTCCCTCTGCTGTGAGAACCAGCCCCAGGTAATGCTGTTTTACAGGGACTGCCTTGATACATGACAGGGTGCATGGGAGAAGGACTGCCTTCACCGATTTTACAAAGAGTTTCTTTGCTATGTGCATGCACAAGCACTGACATTTTATGTCACCATTTTGCAAGAAGACTGTGCAAGTGTAACAGAGCCTCTTTCTTCTTTCTCCAGTGAAACACCTGAAAATGTTATTTAGGATAATCAGTTAACTTTACAGTGAAGGGGCAAACTGAGCACTGAGAATCTCTGATGCTGGTGAAGGGAAAAAGAAATTATTCGTTAATCCCATTCACCAGAGAAATGGCACTATCCCTGCTATAATATTCATATATATGTGTATTGCGCTGTCTGGAATGGGGTCCAGGGCACACCCAGCAAAGAAGTACGGCATGGTATGGAGTGTGGATGGTGCTAACACACAGAGCCCACCTTCTCCCTATCCTTGTCATCAGGGATGACGCTCATGGTGAGCATGACTGTCATGATGCCCATCACCTTTAAGCCTCTCAACACCAGTTATGAGAAAAGCCAACATTGGCACGAACTCCCCCAACGCTTACACCTCCCAGATGCCTGTGATGCTGATATGCCGTAGCGTGGACTCAGTCACGTAGGCTCCTGGACGCACGGAACCAGTCAATGGGGGCTGGCACTGCTCCACGGCTGACGCACGCTTTGCCTCAGGCTCCTGAACACACTGTCTGCCACAGCACCCCAGATCCGGGCAGCATCTTGAAACAGGTAACAGGCCTGAATGTCCTCTGCTAAGAATGAAGGGCTCGCCCATGAGGCCTTACCCCTATAAAGGATCTGTCTTAAAAACTCATCAGAAAATAATTTTTGGAGTACTTTGTTAAGTTTTATCCCCATGTAACAGACTGGGAGAGATCAAAGCCTGAAGACTTCAGGTTAAGATTGTGGCCGTTCAAGCACAGAAAGGGAAGGTAGGAACAGGCACACATCTGGGCATTTATTTTGGGAAAAAAACAGATTCCACGAACCCAGCCGATGTCATGCAGGGAGCCTGCACAGACACCGGGAGCATAACCCAGATTCAGCAGAGAGAAACCCTGTGCTTTCGTCAGCAGTCCATGGCTTTCTCAAATTCATTGCAGAGGCCTCATCCTGA
The DNA here is from genome assembly GCA_013396635.1 of Penelope pileata. NCBI lineage: Eukaryota > Metazoa > Chordata > Aves > Galliformes > Cracidae > Penelope > Penelope pileata. Next base: position 58,707 of record WBMW01001713.1, read on the forward strand.
AATGTGCTCCTCTGTGCCAGGCATTACTGGGCAATTTTACTGAAATGTAATATGGAAGAGAAGAATTCTGGAAGCACAACAAATTTAAAAATTACTCCACATGTGAAAAAAGTAGGTAAAAATGGGGTGAATCCTGAGCAGCTTTCCACAGCCCACCAGGAAGCCATCTAGATGCTGTAGTCTGATAAATCAGATAATGCTTCTTTTAATGTTTATTTAGCAGCCCGTAAAACACTAAGCACACACACACCTATTCAGTCTTGCTCAGCAAGGTCTAATTTAAAGGCAGCAAGAGTTGTTCCACGGAGTGCTGGTGGCTTTCAGCCCAAGCCTTCAAAACACAAATGAAAAATAGTTGTGCCTGCACAAAATAAATATGGCCCATGTGGAGACACTTCACCAGACTCAGATAATCTACTACAGAAGCCAGCACAGCAATTTGGGGTAAGCACGAGCGAGAAGAACAAAAGGATGCTGCAGGAGAGTATTGGTTACAAGGGCTGGATGGATCTGCTTTTCTCTTGGATTGGTTGTTTGCATCCAAGAAGAAAGAGTTCTCTCTGGAGAGAGGCAAAAGACTTCTCCCGCAATATCTAAACACAGTTCACTCTCAGGCAAAGCTACTGGTCTTTGAACTGAGATGGAGAACGTCACTGAAGAGCAGGAAAAAAAGAGAAATTCCCACCACTAAAAGGTTTTCAAAGGGCATTAATATTTACTGCATCTAATAGCTACAATTTTTCAAAAAGTTCCCCATCAACTTTTCAACTCCTCCTCCCCCAGTATTCATATTAGGAAGCCTGGACTACTTGGTCATGGGAATTCCAATGAATTTTGTAGAGCAACCACACACCAAGAAGAAGAATTGAAATACAGATGTGGGAAGAGCTGGAGCCAAGACAGGAAATGACGACAGGTAAACAGACAAAATTACTGATAAGAAATGATAAATATGAGCAGCAATCTCCCCGGGAAACTCTCAGCTGAACCTTTCCATTCTATGCTTTTTCACACTTGTATCACCCCTCTACAGGGATTACACATTTGAATTCTCTCGTCCAGAAAAATAAAAATGTTTATTGCTATCTCAAAATTCGTCTCTGCAGATAGATTGTCATGCTGCAAACGTCAAGGTGTCCCTTACAGAAAATTGGAAGCGTGATCACTTGCAAAGAAGTGCCTCTGTTCTGTAATAGGAAGTTTACACCAAGAAGCAAACGTCAGGGTTTCCTGGTTCCTCCAGCTTTGGTGGTACTCCAGGATGGGAAGCAGTGCAAGGGAGATGTCTACAAGATTTCCAGAGGGCAACAATCTGCAAAATTAAGTTGAGGAATGTCCCCTGTACACACAGCTTTGTAAGAGGCTGAAAATTGTCCCCTACAGTTCTGTACAGAAGGTAATGTGGGATTGCTTCAGGGCACGAAGGAGATTTGCTTACATTGAAAGATACCCAGAAATATTGCAAAGAAAATGCTGTGGGCAGAAAGGAGACCTGCTCACCAACCCTCCTAATACCCAACCCTCCTAATCTTTAATGGCCTTGGTACATCAGAGTGGCTGAAAGTTTTATCTGACAAGTAAAAAATAGATGGATAAAAGCTAAAAAATACATTACTGGCAAGTTACAAGACTAGACTGACTCTTGAGGAAACTTCAGAGGCTTTTAGGGCACTTAGCAACAAAAAGCACAACCAACCTCGCTCTGTTGCAGGTGTGCCAGTCTTCCAGATTGTACAGCCACCCTGGATAACAAAAACTGGCTCAAAACTAACTTCCTGCTTGTAAAGTTTGTGTCATTAACTATTATCTCCCTCTCAACAAGCATTTACAAAAACATAGTTATTTATAGTAAATATATCTATTACTCATACCCCCAAACTTTTCGTGCATAAGTAGTTTTCCACCAAGTGTAGTAACGTGGGAAGAGCTGCATTAAGCATGAAACAAGGGTATGGCATGAAGTCTGTAAAACACTGATGGCCAGAAATAAGCAATATAAACTGTCTTGAAAGTAACTTGGTGCGTTCAACAGCCCGTCTGCAGCAGGATGTGGATCCATTAGTCTGTGCTCCAAGAAGGCACTTTGCTGGAATGGCAAGCAGGTTATTGCTACTGCAATTTTTGCAGAGGTTTTTAGTGGGATGGCTTTGAAGAGCAGTATACGCTTCAAAGACATACAAGAGAACATATCTAGAAAACCAGATGTGTCATTTCCTGGCTTTTGAAATAGCTGGGCCTAAAATTTCTTCAGAGGAGAGACAGCTTTGACAGCCTGTTTACACCCACCTTTTGAAAAGCAGCTCCCTGAAAGATGCCTCCAAAGGCACAGATGCACACAGCATCCTGAGATCCTTCTGCAGTGTCAAAATCAGCCAAGACAGAAGATAAGCACAGCTCTGAATGTGCCCATACACTGCCTGACTGCCTTAATGCTCAATGTGGCATTACACTTTAGGTTGGGCTTGTTGAGCCACCAAGCCACTGCTGCCAGGTGACCACCAAGCAGCCACTTGGAAGAGGCTGCAAAACTACAGCATGGTGATGGTGTCTCGTCTTGCAGGGTGAGCAGTGATGCTGGCTGTTGGCTTCTACCTGTAAGTAGCAGGTTTGAGTGGACATTACACTTTTCTTAAGATATTTTTCCCCCTTGTTCAAACCTGAGATAAATTTAAGGCTTAACCTCCAACACTAATCTCTTCTGGGTTTGTCACTTACAGGTCAGAGAGGAGGAAGAACTGAACTATTAGAAAATATGGTGCAAATCAAAAGATGCAGTTAAACCAAAGGCAAGCAGAACAAAGCAGCAGCAAGAAGCAATCCTGAGAAGCGACATGACAGAAAAGTGTCAGAAGCACTACTCATCAATACAAATGTCTTTGCAATGGGAAGGTTCTGGCATTCCCAGCCTTCAGGGAGGATTCTCATGTATAAAGCAACAGCATCAATACAGAAACTATGCCCATGTGCCCCACTAACACACAGGCACTCCCACAACAGTTATTCCCACAATGTGTTTCCAATTCCCACAGCTGACGTCACGGGAAACACCTCTGAACATGTGGGACATGGCACGCTGCACGCGACGTGCTGCTGCGGAACGGCCACTGTTGGCTGCCCGCGTTTTCCATGTGCTGTGTGTCTAATGAAGGGAATAAAAACATACTAATTTGTGTTCCAAAACACCACGGATTCCCTACAATAAACTCACACTGCCAGTACTCTCCAAGGTGAACATTTTGAACTTTTGGGAGATTGCAATTATGTAAATGCCATCACTGGAATATATTTTAATGCCTGCATTTTGCTCCTCTCAATGTCTGTTCTATGGGCATTTATTCTCAAATCTGTACAGGGTGAAAGACTTAAGACCCAAGAGAACAGATTTACAGTTCTGGCTATGTTGCAAGTTTCACTGAGCGTGGGTAAAATCTACACTTTAAAGGACATCATAGTGTGAATATTATTAAGTTTGACATGTACTATGTCATACAAGAGAAGTACAATGTCTGTGGATGGAACCTGATTTATGTATTTGTACAATCTTTTCATTGTTTTGTTTAGCTGTTGCTTTGAGTAGTAGAAAAAAATAACTTTTATTTCACAAAGAATACAGCAGCCTGCTCGCTTCCTGAGTTTCAAATCCTCAGGTGTATAGGAATGGATTTCGCACAAATTCTCCAAGCAAAGTTATTTCTGAGAAGTAGTGAGAATAGAGATGACATACAGCAGAACGAATGGCACTCATAAATGGCTGCTAAATCAGCAAGGGAAGCAGGGTTTTGTGTGTTTATGTCCTCAAATTTTACTTGGAAGAAGAGCAGATAGATAAGTGTCTCCTCAGCGCTGGCAAAAAGGGGCACCAATAGCGTAAACATTCCATTCAGTAAGAATAAAAATAGCTTTGGATACTCAAGGTGCTGCAGATTAGAGGAAGATATCCAAACCAATGCTGGATAAAAACTACATTAAAATCCAATTACAGGCCTGGAAATACTAATGTCCAACATATATTTAAGGGTCACTGAGTGACTGTGTGCCTGATAAGCCCTTTGTTGTCCCATCTGATTTTAAAGGGCCCATAGAATCATAGAATGGTTCAGGTTGGAAGGGGCCTCAGAGATCACCTTGTTCCAACCCCCCTGCCATGGGCAAGGACACCTCCCACCAGACCAGGTTGCCCAAAGCCCCATCCAGCCTGGCTTTGAATACTTCCAGGGAGGGGGCATCCACAGCTTCTCTGGGCAACCTGTTCCAGTGTCTCACCACCCTCACAGTGAAGAATTTCTTCCTTATATCCAGTCTAAATCTACCCTCTTTCAGTTTATAACCGTTACCCCTTGTCCTGTCATTACCTATCCCTGTAAAAAGCCCCTCCCCAGCTTTCCTGCAGGCCCCTTCAGGTCCTGGAAGGCTGCTATCAGGTCCCCCCGCAGCCTTCTCTTCTCCAGGCAGAACAGTCCTAACTCTCTCAGCCTGTCCTCGTAGGGGAGGTGCTCCAGCCCTCTGAGCATCCTCGTGGCCTCCTCTGGACCCGCTCCAACAGCTCCACATCCTTCTTCTGATGGGGGCCCCGGAACTGGACACAAGACTCGCATCTTCTGCATTGCCTCTTCCCAAGGCCTCACAGGGCACAGGAAAGGCTCAAAATGAGCTCTGTCCTCCTTTGTCAGAAAACTGCAAATCTTTGTTCCAGGAAAACGTCAGTGCTGGCACGGCACAACTGCTATGCACCAACCCCAGCAATGGCACAGCCCTGGGATGGCACCTGCTCCCTCAGAGGGACCAGCACCTCGAGAGGAGGTCCTGCACACCGTGCCAGATTGGCCTAGATCCTCCACTCACCCACCAGACATCAGCAGGCCCTTGGTCAAAATGTGAAAAAGCACTGTGAAACCCCTCAAGCTTCATCGCCTCAAAGCTTCTCATGGTCTTGGCCAGCACTAACGAAGATATTTCAGAGTATCATCTAATTGCACCACCTGAGGGCACGTATCTAAACTACTTCAAAGATTTTTGTCTAATCCACTCTCCCAACTCCAGTCCTGTGGCTTTTCTCAATGGCCTGTCTTTCACTTTGCCACTTCCCTGAAAGTTCCAACATTTGTCCTACTACACAAGTTAACTCTTTGCTCAGTGTCTTCTGGCACCTCTCAGTGGTCAAAAGGAGGAAAGTTGACTGTCCTGCCTTTTAAAGTAACCTTCTCTGTATTGGGTGACTTGCACTTCCTTCGGTATTTTTAGGCTAAATAAATCAATTCATTCCATCTTCCACTACAGCTTTTGTCTGCTAAACCTATTCCTGTCACTCTCCTCTGGGCTTTTTCCCATCTGCCTACATCTTTCCTACAGAGCACACTTCCCATTTCGGTCACAGTATTTAAAGCCTTACTGAAGGCAGGATGCATCACGTGTACTGCCGCATCAGAGAGCAAGAGAAGCTCTTGTTTTTGATGTGGCATCTCAAACCAGTGAGGTTAACCTCCCATATTCAGAGATGGCATTTCTCTGCAGGCAGCAGCCCTATCTGAGACTTGTAGGCAAATGGATGGAAGTTTCACGTAGTTCCACCAACTATTTTTACTTTTGAGATTTTCATAAAAAAAGAAAATAAGCTTAGCTTTGAAAAGCAGGTTAGAGTACATATCTTGCGAGGAGAGCCCAACTCTTTCGAAAGTAGAGGCAGCACTGGTTCAAGACCCTCTGACTTGAGTGAGCCTTCTCGAGATGTACTTACTTTGTCACTGCAAATGATGGTTGGCAGCTGAAATATCACTAAGTTTTACTACCAAATACTCAGAGCATCTATACACTGTGTATTCATATATCAGAAAACCCAAGGTAAATAAATGCTGAAGGAGAAATTAACTGAACTCAGTTTTTCTAATGAGTACCTAAAATGCATCGTACAGTGCTCAACATCTCTCAAGCCAAAGAGCTGTTGAGGGTCATCTGTTTTCCTGCCTCAACCCTTGGATTACTAAAAACAAAACAAAACAATTATTCGGTACAAACAGAATGATCATAATGTAAAATATCTGCATGTTCCATGACTCACAGCCCAACAGGTCTTCCTAAAATTAACAAAAATCACATGCAACCAAAGCACATACTCTTACATCATCTTCAATTTTGCTATTTCTAATCAAAACCAGCATTCAAGTCTACAGCTTGACTTAAAGCCATTTCCAGATGCCAAGTTTTAACACACACCATTTTCTTTTCAAGCCACAAAAGTGCAAAGATAAGAAAAGTACCTCTAAAATTTAATAGGATATTTCCATCAGAGGAATGTTCAGAAAATGTGGTACTGCCATGTTACTGCCAAGAGGTGCAGTATTGCCAACATGAAGGCTTTCTGCCTGAGTCAGAAGCATACTCCAATGCACATTCATAGGAACGGCACTTACAAGTAGGAGAAAACAACAGTTTAGTACAAAAACACTGTCTCATTTTTCATTGCAGTGCTGCAGTTTCATCAATTGCTTCCCTACACTTAATTAACTCCTTGTTTAATCTTAATGTGATAATGAGAACTTTAATTCAAGCCATATACCACATCAATGATCCAGACAGCAAAAATAGATTTTATTGAAGTCACCAAAGCCCCATAATCCCTCTGCTTTTTTGTAACACCACGAGCCAAATACAAGCATAGCAGCTGCAAGAAGCCAAGAACGTTCCCTGATTGCTACTGAGAACATTAATAAATAAAATCTACTTTGAAATCACAGTGAGTACGCTCTGATGAATACTCCTCACTTGTTCATGTCTCTGGCAAAACAAAAAGCAGCTGAGACACGGGGCTCTCTGCAGATCCCATATACCCACAGTGGGTCTTCTGTGCAATGAGCTCACAGCTTTCAAACAGCTCACAGCAGAAACCCACGACATGCAGTCCTTCCTTGGCCTTTCTCTAAGGAGGGGAGCCCTGGAAAAAGGCACGTGCTGCAAACTACCGAGATCGGACAAGAATTTGTACATCAGGACACAGCCAGCAACACGCTCAGCCTTCAACAGCAGGCTTGTCCACTCCAGCAGGAACACCAGCAAACAGACCCCACAACTTTTACCAAAACATCTGAAGCACTGTTCTGTCCAAGTTTGGCATGTAGCAGCCCAATCTGATATTTCCCCCCAAACTTCTGAATCTGAAGGATTTCAAAAGCAGCTTTGAAACACCAAGATGCAAATTGCAAGGTGGGATCACCTTTCTCCCTGCTCTTGTGCTCTGCTCCTTGATGGCACCCATCTGCTCCCATGTCACCAAGGCTACAAGACATGGACATGAGGAATATACATATATACAATCATTGTTAACAGTTTTAGGGACTTTTTGTTACCGCTCTGTGTTAGAACTGGCTGGGTAAGGTGAGTAGGGAAGGAGGCCAACAAGGAAGGCCAACAACCAGCCACATGACAAGCCCAGAGGCCAGCCCAGAGCCTACTGCTGGTACAGGCAGCATTCCCAAAATAACCTTCACAGGAGAGAGGAAGGGCACGCTGCAGATGGGGGGGGGAAAGAGGCCCATTTTGTGATGTTTAAACCCCACTGAGCCATCAGAGCAGAAGGAACACGCTCCTTTCAGCCAAGGCTCCTCTGTTCAGGTCTTCCGAATGAACACGGGCAGCCACACACTGCCTCAAATGAGTAGCTATAAATAAGAAGGCAGTAACATAGTGCTGTCCTATTAATGGTCTAGGAGTATTACAGCCTTTCTGTTACTATGAATATGCGATGCCTCAGCACTGCCAGAGCTGGCCTTTTTGCCTCAGAGGGCCTCGCTGTGCAGCCCACGGGGACGTACAGGCATCAAATCTGAGCGCTCCCATGCCACGGGACTTCCACGGTCCCTCCTCCAGCCCATCCTCCCACTCAGAGAGCACCAAGTGGGCTTCCTGTGACTGAGCTATTTTCCTGCTCTGTTCACATCCAGAAGGGAATGCTAACCCGTTAGCTCAACAGGAGTTGTATGAAAGCTCACCATGTTATCAAAGCTTATCTGGGAAGACGAACACTCAGACAACCGGGTGGTATCGCTCTAATCCTCAATTCCAGAGTCCTATTTAAGCCCCTAATTCCTCAAGCTTAAAATCACTTCCCATTAATTTCAGCTGCATTGCTGTGAGTTTGCAGGGTGAGCACATTTCTGTCCCCATGCTCTCCCACGGGGGTCAGAGGAGCTCTTGGCCACCTCCATGGGCACTGGGCACAGAGTGGGAACTCGTAACGGCTAACAGTACACATGCAGAGACTGTTTTTCAGTACAGAATGGTATTCACCTCTTGGTAGGTCCTTCTTTCATTAAGAGTGTGGTTTCACAGCCAGTTTGTGGCCATTTTACTGAGGCCTGCTACCAAAAGGTCCCAACCATGCTGTTCTGGTATACTCCTGCAGGCACAGGGCCCATCTGGCCCTTAAACTCACTGAAATGAAATTTTTCCAAAGCCAAACCCATCAGGGAAGCAACACAACCAGAGGAAACATTCTCTCTCTTGGTTCCCACCTCTGAGCTCCGTCTTAGGAAAGCAGCGTGCCATTAGCAGCCCTTCTCTGTTCCCACCTTGTCAGCCATTATCTGCTTACGTCCTAATGCCACTGTGAGCAGAACAAAGGTGTGTAAATTGTAACCGACTCAGGATTTTGCATTCATACGATTTCCTTCACTTTCATCACATCCAAGGGACACTTTTGCAGTTCGCGTCTTTGCATGATTACAAACAGTGCCCATGGACATGGCTGCAAAGAAGGGTCCAGAGGAGAAACCATTAATTCCAGGAGTGAGTGGAGGAGCTACTTCCCAAGCACTCAATTTAGCTGGACCTCCCAAATCACTTCTGAAAGCAAGTTTTGCAGTGTAATTACCCTGCTAAAGGACAAAATAATCTTTCAGAGTTTTTTTTTTAATTATTTAGTATCTAAGTATTCACTAAAACATTTGAGAACAATTGCTTATTAAGCACAAAAGCCAGAATATGAGGAATAATTTAAAGACACGAAAAATAATATAATAAATAACATGATTAAATTCTACATGCTGTACTCTCCCTCTTGTTATATTTGGTCTAAGCTATTAGCCTACTGTAAAAGCCAGCCAAGAATTCTTCAAACCCTGCCAGAGCTAGAAATACTGGCCAGAAATATTTGTCATATCACAGCTCAGTTTCCAAAACGTAAGATGCTGGACATCCACAGCCAGGAAGATACAAGGTGCAAAGGACAATAAAAAATGGACTTATTTAATATTGTTGGAATGCATCAGATCAAATGAGTCCAAGTGGTCTTAATCCTGTAGGACCGCAGAATGACAAACAGACTTCATTTGGAGCCTTCAGTCCCCATGAGTCAAACCAGTCTGGAAGATTCGGCCACGTAACTGCTGGATGTTATTCAATCAGCATGAGGCAATGATTTCCAGTACTCAGCAACTAAGCAGCCTTCTCCTTTAGAGAGCTAGACAGTTTTATCTTGGATTAAATTTATTGATTTTTCCACTGTGTATACAGAACAGTGTCGTCAGGCAATTTCAGATGAGTTCACTGACCACAATATTAATGGATTTTGCTAATTTTTTCAAAGCACTCATAAAATACAAAACAACTGTGTCCTGCAGACAGGTGTCACTGCAGAGGCAGCTTCTGAAATAAATACATCTCCAAGACAAATGTGTTGACAAGGACACGTCCCTAAGAAGTTTGCTGTTTATATTTACTTACTGTAGGGTAGAGTATCTCCAGGCACAGCTGGTCCTGCTCAGCTCAGTGAGCCTACCTGCTGCAGTAAGCTCTGCTCCCCAGAGATGGGTACTGGGAACAGTGAGCATCTCTCAAAGAGGCCATGCATAGCTCCATGCTGTTTTATTCAGGACTCAGACTTTCACAAATCATAGTCAAGGTAAGATATCATATATGCTACAGACAAAACCTAATTTTTAATCTTGGATTAGTGGCAGGTGTGCAGATGCTCAGTCTAAAAGCTAGGATGGCTGTTGTAAAATCATGATTTTCAGCAAGCAGCAGTAATGCTGATCCATCCAAACAACATATTTACCCAAGTACAGTGAAAAAATGCACTGAAAACTGACTGATTGGAATCGGGAGGATTCTTCAGAGGAAATCATGTGTAAATACTTGATTCTGAAATAAAAGTAAAGCGGGATTTTAATATTATTTTAAAGAAGACAAGAAAACACTGAAGTTCATCTAATGATACAGTTCACTACTTGCACGTCTGTGCTAATTGATCAGACTGACTGAATCTGAGCTTTAACTAACACTGAAGCGTTGTATAATGAAGGCAGTCACTGCCCTTCATGCCACAGCAATAAAGCTTTCTCCCAAAATTCACCCTTGGGCCCTCCATTATGCTTCACTATCTAAGCTTCTATTTTAAAGCAAACAGCCATCCTGTGGTATTAGCATTTTTAGGGAAAACCTTTACAAGGCAAGAATGTTGTAAACTAACAGTACTTGAAAACTATATTAAAAACAAACAAACAAGCAAACCTATTTATGTAAACATCGTATTTCAGTTGTATTGGTTTTGTAAGGCTTTTGTCACCATCTCTCCTGACATTTTCCTAAACAAGTCACGAAAACCAAGTCTGTTTTGGTAGGCCTGCTGGGTGAAAGCACCATGGGAGAAGCACAGAGCTGGCCACACCAGGTCGCTTCCAGTGGCATGCTGCTAACACGGAGGAATGCACTGAGTTGGATTTGGTTGGTATCTGTCCTGGATTTTCCTTAGAGACGGGGATGGTAAATAATAATGAACTAGAGGCTACATCAGCTTTCCAGGAAAGCCAGGAAAGACTGTTTAAAGGATTCCAAGTTATGCTGATGACTTGGAGGGATGTACTGAAAGAGACAGGAGATGACTGTGTAAACTGGAGTTGCCCAACCCAAAGGATGACAGAAGTTAGACACAGCAAACTTCAAAAACATCAGCATGCACTGAAGGAAACTGTTCTCTGCATCTAAAGGACCCCCACAGCCATGACCCAAATCAGACACTGATGTGGAAGCTGGAATGACAATGCTGCTAACCACTTCCTTGCCCAGCATTTTGGTAGTGGTATCCACTGCAGTCCTAGCTTTGCAGTGCCACACGCCTTCCCCTTCTTGGCAGCTCTCAGTCCTTTCACTGGCCCCTGTTCTGCTCTCCCATGACTTCATTCCTGACAACTTTTTTCTTGCATGAGGCAATGAGCTTGAAGCAAGAGCAGAATAACGATTTGGTATCTCCCACCCCAGTTTTAAGTTCCTCTAAACTCAATTAATCACAGGAACCTCTGGCAGCTCACAATTTGCCAGCAAGACACACCACAGTAATAAGTGATTTCACATTCTGTTTTTGAAGACAAGCTATTAAATTCACATACTGTACTGCTTTAATCAAGAATAGTTAATTAAGCTGTTCCCTTGACACAATTTTTTATCATTCTGCACCAGCCATACATCACTTTTATAGAACTCAGACTGTGGCCATGATGCACATTTGCAATCTATCTTTCCAAATTAATCTGTCAGCATTTGTAAACTCAGAGCAGATCCAATACATTTTGTGTCTCTGGTAGCTGGGCCAGAAGTTCAGGGAGACCGAGTGGATGGGGAGCAATGCATGGCTTCACAAAGGGGTTTCAGGGAAAAACTGAATGCCAAATCTCACTGCAGGTCATCGCCCAACATGATATCAAGGTCTTCATTACTATTTTACTGCTTTGAATTTTCATGCCTTTTATTTCCTTAAGTTAACTCAGCTTTATGATCTATGCCATCATCATAAAACCAAGTTCAATAACTTACATGCACTCAGTAATGATCAACATACATAATCCAGGACTCATAAGCATGGGTCATAAAACCAGGGAGACTTATAGTTCCAGATTATTAAAACATTAACATATGACGAGAATCTAAAGTCTAAATTTGTAACAAGCATAAACCCCCAACGATTTTCTGTTGCATTACGTGAGCACAAGGACAGGCTAACACAATGCTTTTCTAGGAAAGAACTTCAAACATGGCAGCCATGGGAACTGGATTTGAATCTCTTCTGTTTTAAAGCACTCTCAGAAGGATATGAAAAAAAATGACATTGCTATTTGGCTGTGTGACTTAATCATTAAAAAAAGAATTCTACTAAGTAAGAAAGAGAACAAAATGAAAACTTGGTCCAGTTTTCCAAACCGGCACTGGGATCCTCAGCATGGAACACTGATACTGCGCTGTGAGAATCTGCTAACGTTTACCTCAGGAAAATAGGGAGCACAGAAGACAGAGAAGACACAGACAAGACATGTTGTCTCATCTGCTGTTCTGTGACTGTACACCAAGTCAAACCAAGCCTTTCGTATGCCCAGTTAGCCCATTTTTACTTAGGCTTTTTCAAAGGCAAACAAATGAGGTTGATGCAAATCAGGTATTTTCACTCTCAGACTATTTTATGGACTCTTATAAAGCTCTGCTTCCTTTCTTCTCTTGGAAATTCAGTCACAGCATTAGTAACATTCAGATTTAGAAGGTGCACAAGTCAAAGCTCAGGCAACAGGCTGAGGCAGGAGCCTCACAGCGGTGGTCTAACATGGGACCCATTGGATCCACGTCTCCATCGAGTCTCCGCTAAGCTCCCCCTATACATGGAGACAAAACAAGCACATAAGGTCACTTATTATTTAAATGAGGATAGGAAAACTATCCATGCCATGTTTTATTGAATTAAAAAAACAAGTGCAGCCAGAAGAACAGCTTCCAAAGGCAACCAAGCCCACAAGGTATATGCGAATCCACTCGGCTGAGCCTTTGAACGGGCCGGTAGTGCACGGGCCTTTTATGTGTTTTTCCCATTTAACAGTCAGATTTGTTTAGATAAATTCATAAATGTGGTTATTTACACATAGAGAGGAGTATTTGAGGATTTTAAGTAGAGGAAAATTCTTTCATGGTAACCATTAACTGAAAGCATACCAAACTTTAACTAAAGAAACATGTTCTAACACTAAGGAACTTTTATAATGAATCCTCGCCTTACATCATCTCAGAAGGAGTTATGAGGCTAATTAGCATTAGCTGAGAAATTGCTCAGGTCCTGAAATTGCTGAAACGAGGCGCTCACCAGCAGACACCTGCATCCCTGCTGCCTCTGACCGGCACGGCCAAGCCCTGACTGCTAAGCCCCAAAATATTTCTCAGCATTGGCAGTGGCTTGCTGCAGACACAACTGCCCCTCCAAGCTCCATGTCTATAATATGGATGCAGACAACAACTGCTAAAATCTCTTTATTCTGTTTGTTTAAAAGAGCGCTGGGGCTATTCTTAGAGGAGCTGCAGTGGGCAGGCTGCAGCTAGCAAACGCTTGGCCGGTGGCCAGCCATGGCTCACTGTAAGGCTGAGCAATGCTAGCTGATGTCATGCCACAGCACAAGCTCAGTAAAGGATCTCTGCTTGCATTGTTTTGTTGCTTTTGTTTTATTAAAAAAGGAGGACGCAGAGAAGTAGCACAATGCACACCACGCCGTGCTTTGGGAAGAGGTGCCACCATCTTGCATCTGCCATCAGTGCCCTCACCGTGCAGATCAAGTCCTGGTTTGCTGCTGAGTGCTTTCAGCAGGAAGGAACTGAGTGTAAGCATGACTTCAGTGCTCCCATGCAGATGTTAATCTTAGGAAAGGCTGGGCAGGACACAGGGGCTTACAGGAGCACCAAGCCCCACAAACACATAACCTCCTGCATTTCTGCATACAGCCAAACTCTTACAAAAAAGAAAAGTATGTTTTGACTTTGACTCCTGAAAACTGTTGTTTCAGAGCCCAGTCACCTGAAAAGACTGAGGATTTTCTATATTTAACTCAGGTATGCTTGCTAAGGCAACAACTCACTGCGTGCTCCCCAAGTGTAAGAAGAAATGCACGCAGCACCTTACCTGCTGCAGGATGTTCTCAGCATCTCTCAAAACCCAAAACCATCCCCTGCTGCCACTGCCTCCGCCGGTGGTAGCCCCCACTCCATCCTGGCAGCTGCCTTTTCCTCAGCAAAGGAAGAAAAGCAAGGGAACACAGCAGCTTGACGGCGTGCTCCCTCCCACGCTCATCCCCACACTGCAGTGGTACATCTTGAGAGCAGGGAAAGGAAGGCAGTGCACCATGCTCTGCTGTGTCTATGCCTTTATTTTCTCCATTGTTTGCCTTCTATTTTATACCTTGGGATTTGGAAACTTCCCCCCAAGTTGCTCTCCCGGAAGCACATGGATATGGGGATAAAAGTGCTGGTTTGGATGGCATTGTTTGTAATTATATGGGACTGAGGGGTCAGGTTCCACTGTGTTCACAAAGCAATTCTGATTCCCAACTGCTGCCTTCAGGGGCTGCTGCAATGCAAACTGCATTTTCTATTTAAATGTATATAGATACACACAAATATAATATTATTCCATCATTAAAAAGCATTGGTTTTGCGTTCCCATGCACAGTGCATCAGGCAGTTTGTGTACTTGCCTAAAGCCTTTGATGCTGTCCCATGGAGAGATCCCAGCTGAGATAAGGCAGCGAGAAGCAGCACCCCGCAAGCAGGGCGAGGGTGGGAGATGAAAGGGCAGCGCCGTAGACCTGCGTTTCAACTTGAATACTTGCAGGAGCAAGGAGCAAATAATTTAAAGCCAAAAAGGAGCCTGAACTATAAGCATGTACCTTGAACCCCTGAAGGCTGTCATTCTGGATGGATTCCCCTCCTCCTGACCCAACTCTCCCCTCTGCCACTCGGTGCCAGCCTGCCTGCTGACTACAGCAGTTCCCCCAGCACGTCCTCATCCGCCTGCAGCCCCGCAGTGACGCCGAGGGGACCGCAGTGCCACGCAGCTCACCCACAGGGCACACAGAGCCTGACCTTGCACGCAGGGCCAGCTCCAGCCTCCAGCCCTCTGCCCACAAACTGGAGCAAAGCACCAGCTCCAGCCACGGCAGGTCAGAAACCGCGCCAAAGCCATCTGCCAGGCAGAAACAACAATGATGAATGTTTCTTATTTACAAAAAGAAAAAAAAAGATATTCTATAATTTCACTCAATATCCTGAAAACATTCCTGAAAAACATGGTTTTAAACACTTTCACCTAAAGTTTTCTCCACCATTTCCTCCACCTCAGACTCCCACTTGGATTGTAAAGGTTTGCTGACTCCATTCTCACATTGGGATGGAACACAGAGTATTAGGCAAGCACAAAACAACGCTGAAGCGGTGAAAGACGTTCCTGCTCAGCAGAAGTGAGCATTTGCCCACCAGGTGCAGTGGAAAATGCTGCTCTCCTGCTGGCAAAAGCAGTGAATACTGAGAACATGCAACATCAGTTCATTCTCATTCAGCACAACGCATATTCTCGTTTTGAAGATGAGTTAAATAATTATTGCTCTCCTGCTGCAATTTTAATTCCTGCAAGTACTTCTCACTCTGGGATCTGCTGCAAGCTGCTTGGCTTACTGAGAAGCCCAGAAGAACGGAAAGAGAACACACCAAAAGTAATTCAGGCAATGAATGAAGTCTCCTATGGACTGGATGTTGGAAGATGTTTGCATCGTTTTCCCAAGGAGACCACACATAAGTGTTTCTGAACCGCACTGCTCACAAAGCGCCTGGACAGAACCAGCACCAGCAGACCGCTGTGACCCAGCAGCTCTGCACCACAGCTGTCTTCCAAGGCCGGATGAGCGCAGGTGTAACGCTGAGCAGAACGTTGGCCTGTCACCTTTGCTGGATGAAACCCTTCTATGCTCCTACCCATCGTTATCAAGGTGCACGTCTCATGCCCTTTTGCCTTGGGGTGCCTCGGTGCTTATCAAAAGGGTGCATCTCCTCAACCACCACGAGCTGGGAAGCTGCAGAGAGCTCTTTGCGTTTCAGTTCCCCTCTCCCAGCAGCACCTCCGCTCCTTTTCCCCTTTCTGCCCACCCCTCACTTCTTGCCCTTCCTTATTTCCCCCTTCCTCACCCTGCAACCTGTGCCAGGGATGCTCACTGAGCTTTCAGCAGCCGCTGAAGCTGAGGCCGCTTCAGAGCTGTCCCTGCAGCTCTGCAGCCACAGAGATGTCTCGTTTCCTTCCTGTCACTTACATGAACGTGTTAAATCCCAGCAGAGAGAGACATCCAGCACGGGCTTGAGGCCTGCTTTGTACCAGAGAGCTGCCAATGTCACCTGTTTTGCTGTGTTTCAGATCAAGCTGCCACCAACCTCAGCACACAGCTAAGCAGTGTCTCTCTAAAAGCATGGACAAATCCCACCCTTCCGAAATGGTCGGTCCTTGCTGTCAAATCTGAGCTCAGAGCCTGTGTGAAGGCATCACAACGGCCTGTGGGCGAGCTGTGCTCCCAGCTACGGGCATCACCTCACAGCAGTGCCCTGGGCCAGCGGGTCTGAGCGGTGACATCGGTCAGAGGACACAGGAGGAAGGCGAAAGGAGAAACACAGAGAGGGAAGCACCTGCTGCAGGACCCCAGCACCGCAGAGCATCACAGCCTGCAGCAGCAGGGGCGTGGGACCCTTTCGGTAGAGCACACAACAGCTCATGGACTGACCTGAGGTTGGCCTCTTCACTTGTCTTCACAGATACTGGATGCGTAAGTCCACAAAAGAAAACACTTCTTCAGCTGAGAAAAGCAAGCATGCTATCAACAAGGTACTGCAAAGAGGCACTGACTGCAATAATTTGCCTGAAATCAACGCATGATGTCCCACCCCTCAAAGAGCACCATCTCAGCTTCAATAAAGCAAAACGAATACATTCGATGTTGGATCTGAGTCTAAATCAGCACATCCCAACTCTCAGCCCCCTGAAACTTCCTCTGCCAGGTGCAATACTGTATTCAAGCAAAAACCGAGAGATTATTAAGTTCTTTGAATTAAGCTTAGAGACTCTCAAGCTCTCAAAGAAAAAGAATGTCAGCTCTAAAAAAAACAGAATTACAGAATCATTGGGGTTGGAAGAGACCTCTAAGATCCCCAGCCCCCCCTCACCATGCCCTCTGAGCCGTGTCCCTCAGTGCCACATCTCCACAGCTCTGGAACACCTCCAGGGACAGCGACTCCTCCACCTCCCCGGGCAGCTGTGCCAGTGCCCGACCACTCTTACGGAGAAGAGATTTTTCCTAATATCCAACCTGACCCTCCCCTGGTGCAACCTGAGGCCATTCCCTCTCATCTACCATCTGGCTTGTCACCAAGACATGCCATGGATGCCACCTGGTTGGCTCCCTACAGTTCATGGGAACCTGTGACGCAGAAACCCAATGCAGCTGGGCCTAGCCTGTAGGATCATGGAAGGCAGACTGAAAACTTCCCAAGCTTTATGTCTAACATTTTAAATACTAGACTTCATACACAACCGATGTGTTTTGGTGAGTTGGCTTATTTCCCAGTGGCTGATGTTGGCAGAGCCGGCTTACTGCAAAGCATGCAGTAAGCCACTGCAGGGAGCAGTGTCCATCTCTGCACTTTCTCCTGGAGAATATCAGTGAACTGTTGTGTCCAAAACATATCCATCATACCCACAGCCTTGATACAGCAGATAACCTCCAGCACAAGAACACTGAAAGGATACGAGAAACAGTCACATCCTTGTGGGTAACCCTCGAAGCTACAGATAACCCACCCATTCAACAGACACAAATATGGTAAAGCACAACCCACACAGAAAATAAACAGCTCCCACCACTGATGTGAATGACTCCATAGGTTTTGAAGAATCCTTCACATTGCTGCACAGCTGCTCTTGAAACCCTGCTCCTTCCTGGCCTCTGCCCAAGGCTTTGCTAACAGCCCACGGCTTGGGCACCCAGACCGTGTGTGCTTAGAAAAACAAAGTGACTCACAAACCACTGCTGTACTTCTAGGCATTACAAAATAAAAAGGAGATAAAAGTTCCATTAGGCAAGTGTTTACTCATTTCTTGCACAGCTGTTTGACTTCGAGTGGTAAAATGCTGAAACTATGGAGTAGACAGGAAGCATCAGTTGTTTGGGTTGTGTTGCTGCTGTCCTTTCTTTTCTAACTCCATTATTTCTGCTCGGCTATGGAAAACACTGCTCATGAGTAGCAGGAAATAATGCCATAAAGATCACAAACACATAGCTGGAGATTTATATCTGACCCAGCAAGAGCAAAACATACTCCTGTATGTACTCCCAGCGTTAGACCGGGACTGTTTTTTTCCCTAGCAAATACCAGTACTATGCAATTACATGTTGCTTTGGGACACCGTTATTCTAATATGCTTCAAAAGAAATATCATTACATTTTTTAAGCTTTCTACTTTAAAATCATAACCTGATAAGATGCCTCATTACAAGTCTCAGCAGAGTACTCCGCAGGTTTAGTCAATGGAGGGTGCAGACAACTGTAGACTGGTCTGAAGCAGTGTATCCAGATTATATTGAGCTTTTAATATTATTTCTGACTTGCTAAAATATTAACAGTATCCACTTATTTTCTAGATTTTCAGAGGTTAGATACTAGAGGAAAAATTAATATTTCTTCCATCAAATTTTTTTATGGGATGCAGGGGAAATTCATACTTAGTGCAATCATTTACTTTGATCTCTCTATAACATGCAGTGACCCGTAAGAGAAATGAGCCAAAAAGGACAGACATTCATTACGAGAAGCCGTTCTTTGAAGAATACCACTGGAAATTTTAACTGAAAGAGGCAATATGGATAAAAGCTAATTGCATGGCGTTTAAACTAACAGATCCCAGGCGCAATATCCTTTCTGTGCACTGCTACATCAGCTTCATGTTCACTTCTTCCAAATACATTGGAGAGGCAGGCTCACAGAAACCAAAATGTGTAATTACTTTCTTCTTTACTACTCATATCAATAGCGCAGCATTTGTCTAGAAGCTCAAATTTTTCAGAAGTCTGAAGGGTGACTTGTAGAAAAAGAAATTGCAATTTCTGGGGAATGCAGTGGGCAAACCGGGAGCATGCGCAGCACAGAACACTCCAGTCCAGAAAGACTGCAGGAAAACACATCCAATAAGCAACTGTATCTTCCCATTGGATGTTCTGGGGTAAAAATTCCCCTTTGCTTGGTGGTGCCCGTCTCTTGCTTTGTCCCAGTGCTGCTCAGAGCGGCTCTGCCTGGGGGAAAGGACCTATGCCTCAGCAAGCGCTGCCTCCTTCACCCCAGCATGACCCTTGCCACCACCTACAGCAGAAAGGAGCTCGGGTTTGTGCTCAGCACTACTTCGTTGAGTTACTTTTACATTTTAATCCCTGGCTTTCATTTACTTACTTATTCTGTAGCAGCTTCTATTGTTCTGTGGTTTTTCTTTAAACTCAATGCAGGAACAACCTGAATGGAGCATCCTGGAGCAGCCTGTGCGACCTGTTTGTGCACACCTCCCTGGGGCAGGCAGATTTGGCTGCAGCAGCACCCAGGATTTTTCAGCTGGTGAGAAAATGCATGGGGGAGCAGCCCTGCCTCCCGTCCTGCACCTTCTCCAGTCTCTCTTCCAGCTCCCAGGACTGTAGGAGATGCTGACAGAGCAAGGGCTGGGTGCCATAGCACCACTGCAGGGTGATGGGGTCTGCTGGCTGCTGCTCTTGGCATGGCCTCAGGGAGCCAAGTAAACTGGGGCTTAACACAGCACCTAACTCTTCAAGGTAAACAAAAACTAAAAAACCCTCTTCCTGCAAAGGATGGAGGGCTGTGGTCCCGGGTGTTCCTGGTTTCGTTCCCCTGGTAAGCAGAGCACGAGCAACTTACATCCTGAAATAGTGCACTTCACAATCCTATTGTTGTAAAGTGGTTTAACAGAAATTGTTAGAAAACCTACAGCCTGAAATCTTAATGCTATGGTATACATTAAGATGATGCTACTTTTTATAAAGCTCTTAGACTTACACATTTGAAACACGGCAGTTCAAAGCTTATCTAGAAACAATAAGCAGCAGCGGATTTAAACACTTTAAAACACCAAATTAATTGTATGACCATACTTAAATTTGCAGAGCCATTTGTGGTATTTTACATATGCAGAAAGGAAAACACCACGAATACCCCCAATAAATTTAACCCTGGAGAGCTTGTTTTATATATATAGATTGGGGAACTTGGCATTACAATTAAAAAGATACTTTCCTAAATTAAGAATTCAAGTATATGTCAACATTTGTATCGCACGTCATAAAATGTTTATCTGATTGATGGATCCATAATACATATTTTGCATATCTAATCAAATATTTATATGAGGCACAGTATATTCACTTCTGTATATAGCTATTGAAGTTGCTTCATTTATTCTTTTCTGCCAGGGTTTTCACTTCATACGCTGCGTCCATCAGGTACTGTGGTCCACTTCCAACACATCACTCCAGAAAATGGTAACTGGCATTGAAGACAGAACTACAGACACTGAGGTTGTGCAATATCCAGTATTACCAAGCTGAATGATAAGTGGAGAACAGCAACTGGTTGGAAAAGCTCAAGACAGCAGAAATAACAAGAATTACATTTGCAGGTAAGTGGAATGGAAATTTATACTTATTGGAAAGAAAACATAAAATCCTGTGCTTGTATTATTAAAGGTGGAGTGAGAGACAGCAAGCAGAGAGGCAATTTTCTTCCAGCTCCAGCAGGAATCCTTCTCAAGCTCCACCACACAATTTCACTACTGAGCTTCAGGACAACAGAGGATTATGCCCAACTGTTCTCAGGGTTGGATCACAAAACGAAAAATCTCCACCAGGTAGCCTCCTGTGGCATTGCAGACCAGGGAACAATTTCTCTTAAAAAAAGTTACAAAAGCATCCAAGAACCGAAATACAATAAATATTGAGATAACTGTCTAACAGAAAAAATGTTGGATATTTGATTTTTTCCGAGGCCTCTGTACTATCGCAAAGTGTCTCAAAGGAAAACTGATACAGCTCATCAAGTTTCCAAAGCTGCATGAGCACAGCACACCTTATCTTACCTCTTCCTGCAATAAAATTTTACAATGGAAAACTATCAGTGCTCCAGGAAGAGGATGGCAGTAAGGATAATTAAATTAGTCCTATGATGAAAGTTAAATAGGCTGTTATGATTGTGCTTTATATATTTACTAGGACCCTGCAGAGCTAAACAACAAGTCCTTTCGAAACAAAAAAAATAACAGGTCTTTAGAAATGGTAGATACGTATTACTTATTTCTGCTCGTAGCAAGAAAAAAGCTATTCTGCTTTCAGAACACATTTAACCTTTTAAGATATTGATAGTTCCTGATTTTTAGCATTTTGGCTCTTCAAAGCAACAAAGCCAGGCACATGATGTATGTCATTAGCCACAATCAGCTTTTGCTTGGAGTCAAAGCCAAAAGAAAACCCCAGATCTGCTGAGTAAGAAACCCAAAGTTGGTAAAAACCTTTAGTTTACAGCTACCATAAAACCTTTGAGCTCTTTTCAGCACTGCATAAGCATCCAATACTGCCCTTAAAATTGCACGGAAACACATGAAGGCTATGAAGATGCTGGGGCTTGCCTCTGGCTGAGCAGTGAGACAGCCTCATCCTCAGTGGTCCCTGACCCCAGGGCCCCAGGCAGACCCTGCTGGCGTGCCCTACAACAACACGCTCACTGCTTCCCCACCCAATGACATCCCATCCGCAAGCCAGCCCAGTTTCCTTGCTCTTCTATTTATACACCTCAGCACTGGGGACAGATTACAAAATGCATATACTGGAGACTGCCACATCCCACTCCCACCAGTGGGACATCGGGATGCTGGCTGTCAGCTGGAGATCTGCCCACCCAGTGCAGCGGGACCGGCTGCAGGTTGAGGGTGGGGATGGCCAGGGCAGGATGCTTGGGGAGGTGCCAGGCATGACATCAGGACCGGAGACACCCCAGCAGCAAGTGGAGAACAGAAAAATGACCTGTGTAAAGCAGTGAATAAGAAATAAGCTTGGCTTTTCGTATTATTCTTTTCCTGTCAAGAGCCTACTTTAATTCAATGAGGCCTTTCATTCTGCCAGAGAATTTCTTCGCACGGAGCATCTTCTGCTCCGCCTGGCATGCAGCCCTAGCACAGTCAGTCCCGTTGCCAGTATGTCTGCAGAGTATTTCTGGGTTCCAGTGCCAGCCTTGCTCCAGCTGTGAGCCCTGATTATGCCTCAGACAGAAGCTGAGAAGCTGGTGCCCCAGGAACGCAGCGCCGTGCAGCCCCGCAATACCACGGTACCATCTCTGCGTGGGACTGCACCACCCAAAGCGCCTCGGCTGGAAGGGAAGCAATTGAGCTGTCACTCGAGCAGAGCCTTTCTTTTTCTCAAGTGAGCTTTTAAAACATTTTAAAAAGTGGTAATTCTGGGACATAACACAGCGAAAAATTTGTTGTCATCTGAACAACACAATTCAAGAACATCAGAGGGTCACGCAGCCCAGAGAAGTCGTTCCCAGGGAACCAGCTGAAGACCACAATGACATGCGGGTTGCACACATCCCCAGCCCCACTCTGGGGGGAGATGTGAATTTAGCAGCCCTGCAACAATAGCAAAATGCGGGATCAAGGAGCGAGGGAGGAGGGCAAAGGGCTGGCTGATTCTCCCACTGCCTTTCCTTGTTCTGACAATTTCTGTTGCCTGGAAATGTCTGATGAGAAGATGGGATTATGTAAGTGCTTGCCAGCTTTTCATACAGTGAGAAAACGAAAGCCTGAGTGATGGGGAGCTTAACCCCCCCGTCCTCTAGGCAGTGAACTGAAGGTGTTTACTAAGGAGCAGTGAAACCCCCTTAAAAATCCAGGGATGACAAGGACTTGACAATTCCCAGGATTAAGAGCTGCATACATTTACAGTCAGCGTAATCTCCTTATACTAGGATGAGGAAAAGGAAAATCAGGCCTTCTTGGTGCAAGAGGGCTTTTGTTTTAAAGTATAAACAACCTGTCTGACTGAAGACTTACTTGCACTGCTGTCTGGTTTTCTCCCAGTAGATATGACGGACAGGAGCTCTCCTAGCTCTCTAACCCCACATTAAGTGACACTTTCCACCATACCCACTGCTCCCATCAAGCATCAACAATAAAACAAAGAGCACCGTGCTGTACAAATGTCTCTTGCTAAATTTAATCAGACTAACACTTAAGTACTGCAAGAAAAAAGGCACAAAGTGCAAAGTATGGGTATGTGCTGTGTCACCTCAGCAGACCTACGTTTTCCTGAACTCTTCCTGGCTGTCATTCAAGTGGCATTTTATGTTCTGCCAATACTCAAAATGCAGCTGAAAGCTGAAAAAAAAAAAATTAAACTGCTGGGTTTTTTCCACTTTTTTTCAAAAACTGTTGTGCTCATTTTTTTCATTTTTTTTCGGCTTAAAATGAGCAAAAATTCTCACCATCTCACTTCTCCCAGTTCAAAACAACCAAAGGTGCTTATATTGCAGGAATGCCGAGGGCACTGCGGATGCTGCTAGAAAAGGTGATGCTCTCAGCAGTGCTTACTAAAACATGCTCAGCATCCTGCAGCAAGCTGAAGTTGTGCTGCCCACTGGAGCATCAGCAGTGCAAAGCTGCAAGTAGCAAAGGTCTAATCTGGAGAGCAAAGCAGAAGTCATGTTGTACGCTGCTCAACCACCTCCAGAGCACTTATGATAGGATATTACCCAGCAAAACAACTCTGTTGTTTAGCACAGGAAGGCATGCGTAGCTGTTGTGTACTACAAGCATGAGCACCTAGAAGAGGGAAGGAAGGCATCCAGGCTGCCTGGAGCTCGCTTATGCTCCTCCACGCATCTTCAGCAAAAGAGAAATTCATGGTGGATTTCTGTCCAGGTCTCCATTGATGGTAAAAGGCAAAGCTGGTGACAATGGTTACAAAAATCTGCTGCTGATGGTCCACCGAAATCTGCTGCTGATGTTCCGACTTTGGTCTTAATAATGCGGGGGAAGGAAAGCAATCCTACATGAAGAAAGCTGTGACAAATGAGTGGAACCAGATGTGAAATTCCACACACCACTATCGTCATTGTGAAACATCTTCAAAAAATTACGCTGGGTGAAGCCCTGGCTAACCAATTACAATATCTTCATTCCTCCAGCTTTAGAAGAGAGGAAATGACTTCTGAGAAATGCCAGAAGCGACTCATCCATGATTTAAGCCATCCCAATGGCATCCCAGCTATTTCTAGCAGTGCTGAGCTGCCATCTCCTTCATAATGGTGGGACTGTGTGCCAGCAAGGTGCTCTGAGCAGGGAAAACACAACACGTGTGAAATGGCTCTTGCGACTGTTCTGTTAGGAATGTATTGCTTTTTCTACTCTGAACTGTGAATTTGAAAATATGTAAAACCATGAAGCACAGAGCAAATAACATCTACTTAAACAGGTCATTTTACCAGTGGCAGGGTGCTGCTGTTCTGCCACCAACCTGTTTGCAATACAGACATAAGTATTTCAAACCACACATACTGATATCCGCAAAGGAGGTGAGCATAATCATGGAAGCACTCCCTCCAAGATCAGGCAGAGCCTAATTCAGCAAGACAAGCAGGAAGGAAAGCAATACTTTGCACTGTCCACGTGGTCTTCACAGACAGGTCTGACATTTCCAGGAAAGTCCTCTTGCAGTGTGTAAGCTGCAGTCTGAATGTGCTGCATGTTGCATATTTCATTACAAAAGCATAGCCACGTTATTTCATTAGAGAAGTGATAAGTTCAATCCTTACCAAGTTTTCTTGGTTCCTGGCTGCTATTTTCTGATCATCTTCTCCCCCATTTTTCATGTATTTGACCTCTTCCACTGGTTTGATCCTATACTCATCTGAGCACCAAGGGAAAAAAAGAAAAAAAAAAAGTTTTGATCCAGTGTAGTTCAGCAACTGGGGAAAAAAAAACAAACTAAAACCATAACAGCTGACTAGAGGAGACTCTAATTGAGCAAGGCAACTAAACTCCACATGTCCATACTTTCAAAGGCTTAAATGGGACTGATACCAAGGAATTTTTCTGGCAGAAACTTCAGTTCTGGCCTCCAGAAATGGTAAGGCAGCTCTCCCGCCTGGTATTGCCATGGCCCTGTAAGTAGCAGGTACTGGGTGTATGGGAGGACAAACTCTTCCCAGCCTCTCTACTTTCTGTACAGTACATCTGAATACAAACAAGCTCTTTGCTCCTGCAGCCTCCCCAATTTCTGATTATCAGTGGGCAAGCAAGAGATGCACACAGCTACGACGCAGCAGAGACTGCCCATGTAGGTTCTTTGTGTTGAAAAATCAAGCAATGCTGAGAAAGGTAATTTAAACATTAGGTTAAAATCTGGGGAAAAAAAAACATACCAACTCAAAACACTGCATTTTTTTCCATTGTTTTTCCTGCACTGTTTCTATGGAGCTAAGAGGTACCCAGTGCCAGTCACGCAACGGTGTATGGACAAGAGGCAGCGTGCCTCCGACCACCCTCCTTCCCCATCCCCACCACAACCATTTTTCCTGCACATGAAAGTTACCACGGGTAAGATCCTACATGAAAATAAGGAATAAGAAAAGTAAGATTCCTGGTTTTGGCTTACTGTTCATCAGATTTCAGCTTTTCAAATACTGAATTCCCAGCTCCAGTGCCAGTCCCATACCATTATTTTACCTATGGATACTAACAGCATCACTCAAAGTTGAATAATGGGCTTTTCTTTAGTAGGACACGACATTCCCAAATTCTCAAGGATTTTGGGAAAAGTGATTCTTTCTCTTTCTTTCCCTCAAGGCTGGGAGCCCAGTGCTTGCAGTACCAACAAGGCCATTTCTCAGCTGCTATGAGGGCTTTTTGCTTGGGCTATCTTTGCAGCAAGCAAACCCATAGGAAAGATGCCCAGAGTTCTGCAACCCCCCTCCTCCCACCAGGATATACGATGCAGAAGAGAAACTGGGATTGTACCCCACGTAAGCATGTTAATGCAAAATGAAACGAGACACAGTACACTGGGAATAAAAGACAAAACCTGGGCAAATGGAAAGCACACAAACCTTATTCATTTTCTTTGGGTTTTCAACTTGCTAAGGGAAAGACAAAACAAAAATGGATTTTCCTGGGTTCACTGTATTTTAACAACAACAAAAAATAATTTAGAAGGAATCTTGTTTTCAGGAAACTATTAACCACCACGGAGCATGTGTTAAATAAGCCTAACTTTGAAACTTTATTTATTTATTTAAGATACAAGCTGGTTTTGCATTTTCCCTAGTAAACATGTTTTTTAAAAAAATATTATAGAGTTTAAGTAAAACTGCAAATCTATCAAATAGCAGCATCTCAAACGCAGAGACTCAAAACAGATGCAAGAATTTAAAACATATTAGAAGAATATGAAGAACTAAGAATGAAGAATTATTAGATTGGTACACATGAGCATATTTGCTGAACTGTCTGCTTTTTCAAATGGAACTTAGGTAGTCAGGAGGTGACAATTCATAAAACCAAAAAGCCTGAACACAATAAAAGCTGAGAATTAGATGTACTTGATTGACTGTAATATCTGCAGCTAACTTAAATTTTTCTCACTCCTTCAGTAATCTCTGTTGTCATTAGCAATGAAACCCACTTGCAGAAAAAGCATACAACTCCCACAGTGGCATTTAGGGATTTGAATAGGAAAACAGATGAGACAGAGAAAATAGAACAAAGGAAGTTTGCACAACCTGCAGCTAGCCCACATTAACCAAAAGGACACTCAGAGAGGGATGATAGCTCAGTCTGGTGAAGAACAAGCAAGGTTTGGGGGCCCTGATGTTCAGGGGGAAAAAAGCAACCCCTGAAAGGTGTCTCCTGCCCGTTCCAAGAGATGAACTGTGACTAGATGCCAGCCGCACACCATCCTAGGTGGACTGCATGTAAGAGGTCAGGTGAAACACTCTTCCTTGGTCTGCGTGGTAGAGGCACAGAGATCGCGTAACTGTTGCAGCATTGCTACTTACAAGTCCAGCCTGCCTTTAATGGGCTAGTTAAGTTCTTTATAGGGAGCATCCTGAACTGTGCAGGGTCTACAAAGATGTGAAACAAAGGACAGAGCAAGGCCAGGCAAGGGTGAAGAACAGGAGGTGGACGTGGGACATTGAAGGAATTTATTGTATAATTTTCACAGATAATTAACAGCATAGGTTAGTAAATATGCTCTTCCCTCATACTTTAGTTATCCATCCAACACCTATTCCATTATCTGTGCAGTGTAGGCCACCCAGCTCTTGCCTCTACCCTAGGAAGCTGCAGAAGTGCCTGGAACAATTCATGCCTGAGACGCTCAGCAGCAAGGTTTCCAAAAATAAAACAGCCACTTTTCATTACACTTCTAGGACAAGTTGAATAAACCATGTCAACTAGCAAGTCTTACTTCAGGGAGATCCACCTTCCCGTTGGGAGAACACAAAAATAATCAGGAGGTGAAAGTGGAAGACACATGCTTCTGTAAACATCAATAAAATTAGTCTTTTAAAAGAAAGCATCTTACAAACTTACATTAATCTATGATACAGAATTGGTTTGGGCATTAGAAATCCCTACCTGCATCTCCAAAAGGACGTAAATTTGTCAAAACCTAAAGCTGACAATCTACCTTAAAAACCAAGCAGTGAGCTCTTGGGGATGAGGCACACGAAGGAAGCAGCAGGCTGAGCAGCCAGCACACACACACTTTAATGCCTAAATAAATGATTAACGGGCAGGAGTGCCAGGCAGCGAGCAACTCCATCAAACCCACGTGTTCTGAGCAAGCGGTACACGTACAACAGCAGACCAACGCCGCAGTGGCCTGCAGGAAGTTAGCCACCAACCCAACCTCAGGAATGGGAGCAGGAAGAGAGGACTGGGCCATGACCAGCTGCTGCACCATGTACACACAGCGACGGACAGAATGATCAGCACTGTGCAGTTTGAAGCAGGACTATTGTTCATAAGCTCTTGAAATTTCCTATCACTGGCAAAATATTTTCCTTAAAATAGTGAGCATTAATACAATATATTGGCATTGCTTTCTCATGCTGAGTAGTCACTTGCTGGAGGTAGGTATAAATAGACATGACTCTATGTTCAGAGGGAAAAAACAGCTAATTAATTATACTGTCACCAAAAGAAAGAGGAGGACTATCCAGCCGACTACAAGCCCTGCAGCTTCCAAGGTATGGTGAGGGACTGCTAGAAACATCTATGTGCAGAACTATCCCATATATTGAGGAAAAAAATCCACCTCTGATTAATTTCAATGGCCACTGAACTAGGTTGCTTAAATGCTCAGAACTACCTGAATCCCTGCTGAGACGCTGACATTTATACATGCAACCCTCCTGCTACCTGGTGAGAAACACTAACTTCTGCTTGCAGGTCTCCCTCTGGCATTTACAGAGGCTTCATCCTTCATGTTCATGCTGAACTTCCTTCTTTTCCGTGGATCAAGCTAAGCTGTAAAATTTTTATGAGCCCTTCACAAATCTGTTCAAGCTGGGATCTGACATGGGAAATGCAGAACAAGTCCTGAAAGCAACAGGGCTGGTCAGTATTTAGTACTTTCCTGGCCATTCACGGTGACTGTAACGAGCCTTCTGACAACCAGGGCAGAAGGTGGCACCGAGCAGCTTGGCCAGGGAGGACATTGCTGGCTGGTGCAACAGAGAAGAAATGGGTGGCACATCACACCACGTATGGGACAACATCCACTATTTCACCTATACTAAATACAGCAATTATGTTCTATGAAGTATTTCAAGAAGACAGGTTGTGCACTATATCACGTTATTATGCGAGGGCAGAGCTACATACAGGCTTTCTGACCAGCTGATGGTAACATTCATCTTCTCTAGATAAGATATATGTAAGATGGGATGTTCAGAAGTGACGAATCCTGAGGTATTTATGAGATTGTTCTTGCTCTGAAGTTGCTGTCAGGATGGAAGCAGAGTAAATGCAAAAAACCATATGTCTAAGTAACAGACAGCCCCAGAAGTGCATCACGGGGTGTATGGTCATTAATGGCTTTAAATGAATGTGGAAATTACATTAAAGACAAGTTGGAGGAATGGGCCTTTGATGCCTTCCCTAAAGGTAACACCTTTGGTATTTGCTAACACCAGGTTTAGCTTCATCAGGTAGGGGTGCATTGGCCATTGAAGAAGTAAAGGACCTTCTGATTTTTACCGTTTGATTTCTACTGAAGTAAACACAGCATTTTGAGATATGTTGGTCTGAGCGATCAGAAACCAATCCAGAGAAATCCTGAAGCGTTAATTAGCTCCTACCTGATCTCAATCAAATGTGACAGTCAAAAGGACCTTTAGAGCCATATGAAGTTCGGGATAAAGGAAATCAGAGAGAGTTCCATGCTTATTTACCTCACTCTATCTTGCTAACCACCCACACCTTTTTCTTTTTCCTAAGTACAGTTTTACATCAACATGGACAAAAGTAAAACATCTCTATACTTCTTTCATGTGCAAAACTGAACATCAACTAGTAAATATGATTAAAATGTTATGACACAAGCCTTCAGAGCATGGTACAGCATATATAAAGAGAAATAAATCCGCACACTTCTCTCATATAAAACTAAATATTAATTTAAAAATATATAGAAAATTACTGTCTTCCAGTGTGTGGTTTATAATATAAAAAGAGAAGAGCTGCAACAACTCAAATAGGAGAGGAACGTGCCTTAAGAGCCTCCACAACAAATGTTGCGCTATAGTAAAGCAGCCCCATTGAATCAAAAGAAAAACAACATAAATGAACCACAAATTAAAACCAGAAATATTGTCAAGCATAATGTCCACTATAAAAGCCATCACACAATCCACACATCCAGAAAGCAGCAACATCTCCAGCATAAAGCTCTTTGGAAGGGTGATGAAAGAAGGGTTTTTAAGTTGAATATGCTGCAAAAATTCTCAGTAGGCAAATCTTATGAATGAAGATCTCCATCTGGAAACAGATAATTCTACGCAAACATGACACCCAGTTGCCATGGAAATGTGACAAAGAAAAACAGCACTCATTAATAATGATTTTGGTGATAAATGAGCATATCAACTTAAAATACTGAAGCAATTACTAGAGGGGGAAGGAGAAAAAAAGGGAAAAAAAAGAAAAAAGGAAAAAAAAAACCTTATGGTTGTTCCTCTGAGAAACATTTCTCTGGTGCTTCCAGACAGCGCTGTAAGTGCCATTACCACAGCAACATTGGTTATGATGCTATTTCTGACTCACTTATAAAAAAAAAAAAAAAAAAAAA